>QMIH01000006.1:363781-385847 GCA_003987875.1 Clarias batrachus | reverse complement strand
TATGATATGATATGATATGATATGATATGATATGATATGATATGATATGATATGATATGATATGATATGATATGATATGATATGATATGATATGATATGATATGATATGATATGATATGATATGATATGATATGATATGATATAATATAATAGCTTCCAACCAAAGCAGCAAATCTATATGATTCATCTTGTCATCAAATTCACTCCTACAGTAAGCTTGTAAAATGATCAAGAAGAAAAAGTCCAAAATGTTTTGAAAAACCGTATTGAATATTTAAAATGAAGTAATTAATAAACAAGCCACCATCACAATAAAAGAAACCTGTTTGGTTACAAAAATATGAACAGTAGGAGGAAAAAAGAAAAGAAAAACATCAGAGATGAAGCATGAGAAAAGCTAGGAGCTTCAAAGTCTCTCAAGTGACTCTTATCTGCAGGGGCAGCTTTGCTAAGTCATAGCAGACCAGCATTTGGGGAGAAGTGGGGAGAGAGATAAGAAAGCAAGCATAGACTGAAATGCAGAGAGAGAGAGGTTTAGAGACAGGGGCTAGGCTATTAGCTATTCTATCTACAGTAGGAAGACATTAGCTAGCTAGAAGACTAAGAGCCATCCACTGAGACTGGTTAATTCCCTGTAACTGATCCAAGAAGGACACAGTGACATAATTTAAGAGGAATCAGACTCAAAGGGAACATGTCCTTTTTTGGGTGATGTGCAGTAACTGTATCCACCTCTGAACCTCTGTGGTCCAACTAGGGACCGTGGAGGCCACTGCTAAAACCATTATATTTATTACCATTTTTTTCCACCATGGTCAATTTCTGGTCATTTGGGAATGCCAGTTAACCTAATCTGCATGTCTTTGGACTGTGGGACAAAACCTATGTACTCGGAGGAAACCCACTAAACACAGAGAGAACATGCAAACTCCATGTACACAGACCCAAGCTGGGAATTGAACCCGGACCCTGGAGGTGCAAGGCTACAGTGCTAACCTCTGAGCCACTGAGCTGCCAATATCTGTATACAGGCATAAAAAGTGAAGGCAATCAGTGCTACTGTATGTGTAAGCATAGTGCAACTCCTGGGGGAATCCTTTATGATTGCAGCAGAAATAGCAAGAGTGCGTTAGAGTGTCTTTGTAAAGACCTACAATAACAAAAGGTGAATCACAGGGCAATGAAATTTATAAGCTTGTTGACCAAAAACAGTGCTCATATACAGTACGTTAACTACAATAAAATAATGAAACAACTCTTGGTCAAGAGTTGCCCATTCATTTAATAAAAGGACTTTGACTAGGGAATGTAAAAATCTGTGCTGGAGGGAGTGCCTGGATGTAGACAGCTTCATTCAGCCTGTCTGAAGAATGGTGAATGCTCACGCAACCATAGCCAACCATTCATTCTGACCACCATGACCTGTGTGACGTGAGCATGGCTGACGAAACCTCGGCGTGACGCAAATGCCAACCATCTGTCAGAGCTGCATTAGAGCCAGGCAGCTTCTGCTTTATACCCAACCAGAGGTCAGGCGAACTTGGCATGCTAGCATGCTGCATCTTAAGAGAAAACAGGCTTTTGTAACTTAGCATCAATCCTTGTAATGAATCTAATTAGTCTGTGAACTGTCTGGCTAAAGAAAAAAGCAGAAAAAAAAGCATAGACACCATGGGTGAGGAAATTTTGGCAGAAGGAATGTTTTATTCAGAAAAAGTCAAATGGTTTTTTAGGAAAGTCCTTGATTAGCATCTAAAGGTGATACTTGGTAATGGTTTAAGTGTGCTTATATGAATGAAGGAACAAAATTATTCACAGTTAGCGGGAGGAAGTGGCTTTAATCCCAGACATACAGTACACCTCAAAGCAGAAGATCAGGCCATTTGTTTTTTATCATTCGCTTAAAGGCAACCTTGTTCATTTTGGTGCTATAAGAGACATTTCTTACTCTGCATACTGTACCACCTCAGAGGCAGGCTAATCACAAAGATAGTACAAAGTCTAGCATGTAACATGTTTAAAAGGCGGTCTGAAAACAGGCTTCCTGATGCTTCCTGATGCTAGTCCAGCGCTAACTGCGTGAGATACAGTATATAGTGAGCTGATGCTGCAGTAACATGGTCCTGGTTGCGGAGCCTGTTCCAGGAATAGTGGGTGTCGCCAAACAAACAATCTTTCCTCTTGCAGTCTTGTAGATTGGTAATATTTTTGGGTGGCTGGAACGCATTATCTGCATTTACATTATTTCCTATGGGAAAATGCGTTTTGCAGCATGGAATTTTGCCTTAAGAACTTGCCTCCAGAACAGATTCAATTCGTAAACTGAGGTACCACTATATTACTGAATAATTAATAGTAGAATAGCTGAATAGTGTGTGGATTAAAGAAAAATTGAGTAACAAGACTGTTTGTTTAAGTGATTAACATCACAATTAAAATTTGTACCTGCTGTGAAGTAAAACTTTTATTAAAAAGCTGTAATGAAAAATTACAACCAAACACGCCTTGGAACATGACTAGACTTGAGGTAAGGGGAAAAAGTAACAAAAATAGTTTCTTAAAAATGTAAGTAAATTATTATTATTTTTTTTTTCACAGCATAATATAAGCTTCACTTTTGTTTAACAGTTATGTTCAAAGTAATAAAATGGAAAGGGGTGTTCGAACTTTTCATCAATTTTTAAAAAAAAGGGGGTCAAGGAACACTGTTTGTATATGCCTTTTTTTTTTCTTTTTTATACAATTCTGGCCATAAGCTCCAAATTAACAGTTTTGTCTTTTCTCTTCTTTCTACCCTTCGCTCTCACCTCTCCTTACTTGCTTGCTTCACGCTTGCACTTCTCTCCTCTGGCTAATCTACATTCTGCCATTTGCTTAAATGATATGCACCATTTTGGCATGCATCAGGCATAACCCAAATGTTGCACTCCATGCCCAAAAGAAAGGGAAAAATACTTTTCTTCTTCATATGGATTTTTTTTTTTTTTTTTTTACATTTTTTTTATTTAACTTATCCTACTCACGTGTAGTCTAATATAGAGAGAGATTTGCTCTTTTTTTCTGAGGCATAACCCTTTTTGCAAACCAATTCCCGTGTCCCTTTCTGGCCAATCACAGCCTCTTTCTCTCCTCACTGGCATGTTGCCATTAATTTCAGCCAATCACTGTCCTTCGCTCTGTCCTCCCCTGAGATCTTATCCTATCCAAGGTGATTAGACCATGACGGTGAACCGTGAGGACGACGCATGCACCGGGACCCTGAGTAGGATACTGAACGGCACATGTTATATCTAATACATTAGGGTAAGTTAGTAAGAGTAACTTATGTAATAATGTTATCACTGTTTGTACAGTACAACAACATCAGCACTATGGGGTATTTAACCTGTAGAGCAAACGCGTGAGCAAATGTACGTAATGTATAGAGATCAATAACTGGAAAATTACTGGGCAGCTCACAAGCGAAGAAATAAAATGTATTTTTTAATAAAAATGTTCCTTCTTTAGTTCTGCACTGGAGCTAAAACTTATAGATGTATAGCTAATATAACAGAACAAATGTGATGTAATATAATATAGTTAACTAGATCGTATTAAAAGTCTATCTCACGGCAAAATATTTTTCATCAGACTCTTCCTATGCTCAGTTGGTTGTTAATAAGCAACGTACTGTCATGACATCATCGAGGCGCTACTCCTTTCACTACGGAGTAAAGCATGAAAGGCGTGATTTCATAAACACAATAATAATCAACAAAGGTAACTCATTAAAGTTAATGGACAATTTACACAGCAATTACATTTTTTAAAAATATTAACAAACATCGAACGTCATAAAATGTTACTAATGTAAACTCAACTCACCAGATAGCTAAATTCTTCATATTTATTACACAGACTTCTATTCATTTCATTGTGTTGCCTTTTAGCTTCAGTGCACGACAAAAAAAAAAACAAAAAAAAAAAGTGAAGACATCTTGGCTAATTATATTTGGTGATTTAAAGGTAGAATTGATGATGTAATTTTTTTTTTTTTTTTTGTTTCCGCCACACTATATAGTACCTCTAAACGAACAGAAGAGTAACCAATATATAGCACTTACACAGAGACCTCAGTATACACAAAATGCAGATCACATACAAATTAGGAACTAACTGTGATAACTGTGACTAATTTAGATGTATTTACTACCAAAATTGTGTTTATGAATTATGCCTATATAGTGTTTGTATGATTAGAACCTTTTGTATTTTTATATTTTTGAACGAACGAGAGCACTGAAAAATCTGAAAATTACAGAATAATCAAAAGCTACAAAAAGGAAAGAATGGAAAAGAGAGAGCCTAACGAGTGAGGTGCACCTATTTTCGGGAAAACTGTTAAAGAACGTTAGTAAGTTATATTTAATTAGAGTTCATCTTAAAAATATATTCTCATGGATCTAATCAAGAATAAGAAAAGATTGCACAAGAATGCTGAATACAATTTCACAAACACCAGTCATTTTAGGAATCTCTTTAAATCATTGCCCATAAGATTGTTTTTAACAGAGTTTAATTAAAAATTTTTTAAATAATTCAGATTTTATTTATGCTTGAATTTAGCTAAGTAAACAAGATAAAGACAATCAGAGACATTTTAGACGTGATTGTACATGCATTTTACGCACTATAAGATGCACACTGAAAGCTCTGTCCCCTTTTCTGTCTCCGCATAAATTCATAGTTGTAGAAACATTTTGGTTAGTTTTTATGTCTTTTTCACCTGTTTGCATTGCCGTACTTGCGAGCTGTAGCATTTTTGTCTGTTTGGTTCCATGTTACTTTTTGTCCTGTTAGTGTTGTCATCACAGCACAAAAACTGACTCGCCTCTTAGTTTCACTTTTCATTTTATTGAGGTTGTTCCAATAATTCTGACTTGGATTCTGGTAGTTAAAGTGTGTATTATTATTATTTTTTTAAAAATATATGTTGCTTTGATACTTTTTGTCCTGCTAGTGTTATTTGTTATTCCTTTGGTAGTCTTGCTGTACTTTATTATTTTCTATAAAATCTTTCTTTGTTTTTGTCTGGTTTTGCTTTGCTGCTGTGTTACTTTTTGTTTCGTTAGTAGTTTTGCCTTTGTTTCATTTTATTTCAGGACAGCATTGTGTTGGAACCCAATAATTTGACTTTCTTTTTTTATTTTATACAGTACATTCATACATTTTTATCCCATAGTATTGCCGTAGTTAGGGCCTGTTTTATTGCCACCATGTGACTTTTTGACATGTTAGTGTTACCTTACTTCAGGACTGTATTGTTTTTAACCCTCGTTATGTTTTTGTGCCTTTTAGTACTATTATATCTTATTATATCTATTCACATCTGTTTTACAGTAACCCCATTAGATTATCATTTCTTCTTTTTAAGTCTTGCCCTTATAGTTTTTTACCCATTTGTTTTGCTGCATTGTTTCGGTCTCAGTGGTGAGACATGCTCTTCCATTAGTTTCACTTTACGGCAGTATTGCATTCGTACCAATAATTTTGACTTCTTGTTTTGTTGTGGTTTTTGATATATATATTTAGAATCTGTTTTGTTGCCAACTTGTTACTTTTGGTCCATTTCTAGTGTTACTGGTTTGGTATTTTTTGTCCTATCTATAGTGTTCTGCAGTAACCATATTAGGTTTGCAGTCACTTTAATATATAATTTTTTTTTAGTGTTCCTATGTTTAAAGTTTTCCCCCCATTTGACTTTCTGCCCTGTTACTTTTTTGTCTCGTAACTGTTGGCACCCTAGTAGTTTTTCTTCCATTAGTTCCACTTCAGGGCAATATTGCATTTGACGTTTTAGATCTTATTAGTGTTTCCTTATTCAAGATCTGTATTGTTTTGCTTCCTCATTACTATTTGTTCTTAAAGTGTTTGTGTAGTTCACTCTTGCATTGTTTTGTCCTGTTTGTGTTGCCATAGTTAAGGGATATACAGTACTATTTCTGTTCCATTAGTATTAATATCAAATGACTTTTTCTGTATTTTACGTCAAATGCATTTATCTGATTTATATGTTTCACTAACAGTAGTGTACGTTTAAATAACCGTAGATAAGCAAAAAATATATGTAATAATAATAAAAAAACAACAGCTGTTGCTTTGCATCTTAGAGTGTGTAAAATACCACAAATGAGACTTAATAAATGATTTATATTCACAGTGGACATTTAGTCATCGCTGGTAGTCCTGCTAAAGTGGAGTTTAGACACTGAGCCAGTTCGTTTAAGCTCTGAAAAGGAAGCCACTGGCATACAAAGAGACTTCCTTTTATACGTATTGCACTTTAAAAAAAACATAAAGGTTTAATTCATGGAGTACTAGCCAAAAAAATCAATCAATCAATCAATAAATCACTGACACACGACACTAAAGCACAGTTCTCTCGGCTCTTGTACGCAAAAACGAAGTGATGGGGTCTCCGAATGAAAGTGTGAAATAAAAAAGTTGAGGAAAGTGTTAAGTGTATATAAACTGTGCTAATCTAGTGTACTAATTTAGTGACTTTGTATGTAAGATTTTTTTATTTAACAATAAATGTTAACAAGATGTTAGTGAGAAAACAATCTGAGCTCACGCAAAATTCGTACGATTTCCAGCGAGCGAATACTGTACGATTTTTTTTATTTGTAGTATTTATTGATTTATTTATTTTTTTAGATCTTTTAAATTTTACACCATCTCGATCCTTCCATTTGTCACTTTTCATACGAAGCAGCTCGAGCGAACGCTTACGAATTTTGCCCCCCGTGAGACCACGTTTTGGCGAAATTGCATGTAGAGTATATCTGAAGTCTGCATGCAGGAGCAACTCTGTAAGCTGTTCTCTTTTTTTTTTCAGTGTAAAATAGAAACAAATTCTGTATAAAAAAAGAATGATATTTTTTGTTAAAGATCGTATCATACTGTATGTGTTGGTGGGTCGATCTCACTCGCTTTACTGTCGTCTGTAGCCTTGTATCTAAAACAGTTGTTCAAAACTGACAAACCGCAAGCGATTGATTTCGCTAGCTAGGAAATATCCAGTAGCTAAGGAACGTGTCGAGTGTTTACAAAATAACCATGTGATTATATCAATAACTATAATGAACTGAATGCACATTTTGACCAATACAAATACAGCTGTATGGAGAAATTATAATGCTGCTCTTGTTGGGGGAAAAAAAAAAAAATATATATATATATATCAAACTTATGTTCCAGAGACTGTTGGTTTTGTATATTACTGTTGTGTTTTTGTGAGTATTAAAGTGTTCAATCTTGTACTACCTTCTTGAGACGTCATTCTTTTATCTTCATCTTTATTGTGCTGTATGTATTCTCCATTACCACATGAAAGTGAAAATTGGGTCCTGGTTAATATGTATTTACAAATACAGTACATCACACTTTAATACACCCAAGTGCGCCCACGGTCCAATCAGCCAATCATGGGGCAGAAGCGTGACACATCAACTCAGCATAGCCACCCTTTACATCCTTGTCAAGCAGAAAAGCATTTTGATGCATTAAATTTTAAGCAAAGATGCACTACACAAGCAAAATACCACATTAATGTCGTCCAAGAGCCGGCCTCTGAATGTACAGTAGCTACAGACTCTCGCAATCAAAAGCCAAAGGAAGACTGGAACAATAAGCTGGTGAGTGCACACATAATATATACAGTGATGCCATGTAAATTCAGTCCGCTCTGGAATGCCTAAGGTCAAATTTCATATTGCGAAACGTGTTTTCCCACAGCAAATACTGCAAAAACCCGATTAAGTTGGGAATACCTCAAATATTTTGAGTTATGAGTTACATCAATTTTTTGAAGTAATGATGTTTCCAATTTTAAGTAAAGTAAAATTTTAAGTAAGTTGTTGAACTTGTACAAATCAAAAAAAAAAAAAAAAGAAAAATGCAGACCATCCGGCCCGGGAATTGAACCTGGGCCTTCCGCATGGCAGGCTGATCACTTAGCACTGCGCCATGAGTGCTCTATAGATATAACATTGGTGGAAGTTTTACTTAAGGTATTGTTACTTAAGTAGTTAAAAAATAAAAAATCGAACCCAGGCCTTCCACATAGAGGGTGAAACACTTACCACTGCGCCATGAGTGCTCTATAGATATGATGTTGGTGGAAGTTTTACTTACGTTATTGTTACTTAAGTACTTACGATTACATAAAATATCAAATTTGTTCAGCTATCTTGAAACGTGTCATTTCTACAAACTCATAAATGCCAAAAAGTTCTGAATACTCAAAAAGGTCTATTAATTTGACCTAATTGCAATTATTTAAGTTAACAGTACTCAATGTGTTTAATTACTTTGAGCATTAGGGTTTACATTGTGCAAAATGCAGATAATTGTGCAGTCACCCAATAATATTACCAATACTACGAATTTCCAACACTGTAGTCACATTTTTGTATACAGAAACAGTCAGACCATTTATAAAAGACATGTAAATGAAGTAAAATATGAAATAAATATTAGAGACCCCCTTGCTAACATTCTTGGAACCCATGGCGCTATGAATACAGTAGATCTTTCACAAAATGCAAAAAAAACAAAAAAACATTAGAACTATGGGAACTTGCTTTGCTTGGTTTTCTAATTAACGCCAACAAGTTACACAAATGGCTCTCAGACGTACTGTACGTGCAACGTAGCCAGGGTTTGTTCGCTCATGTACCAAAAATGCTTATTATGCCAAATTTCTTAGGAGAGGGGTTTTATAGAAATTTTCTTATAAACAAATTATTTATATATATATTTATATATTTAAAATCCCGGGGACAGGATAAGCCGTACGGGAGATGGATGGATAATTCAGTTAATAGTGGATTTAAAACATCAACACAGGTGTCAATCATCCCAGAGTCAGATCTTATTTGCTAACGTTTTTATTTGGGGGCGGGATTCTTTTCTGGGTGAGATTTTTCATTTTTTTGGTGTATTGTATTCGCTCATGTACCAAAAATGCTTATTATGCCAAATTTCTTAGACAAGAAATTTTATAGAAATTTTCTTACAAACTAAATTTTAATATAATTATGTATATAATTGATAAAATATTTATATAAATAACTCATTCCAGTATGCCCCAATGATAATACATGGGTTTGGTTTGGAAATGCTGTACCAGACACGCCCCAATTATCAGACTATTTGGACTTTGTCAAAGTTTAGATTATAATTTCATTTATTTATTTATTATAATTTTTAAAAAACATTTTCATGCACATAATGATGGATTCTAATATTTTAATTTTAATTTTCAAGCATCTTATTAATAGCATTTCATAAAAATATATAATTATTCATATTTGCATTTCAATCACCTAGTACCACCGTAGAGACTCCAGCGTCCTGGGTTCGATCCTTAGGGAAGTTTCTGTGCATGTTCTGACTGCGTCCTTGGGGGGTTCCTCCCACAAACATGCCGGCATTACTGTATCAGAGCTACACACGAGTGATTGAAACATTCAAACTGTAATTAAAATGCATAGTGAAGTGATGGGTGCAAGTGTCGTGCCATGGTGTATGTACAGTAGATTATCCATAACATGTTACATCTAAATATGCCATCTTTAACATTATTTGCCATTAATCTTTTATTATCATGCTTTAACCACATATAAAGGTACTGTGTTACAGTTTTGTTGTGATTGTGCCGAGGTTAAGGTACTGCATTATTACAATGTCAAGTATATTATCATTCCAATACAACACCCAACTATTACCATGCAACCACCATGTTATAACTATTTTACTGTAGTCTATGTGTTATCTTGTCATAGTTGTCAATTAAACCAACTATTACAACATTATTAGCATGATCTTACCATAGTCTAATGGCAGGTAATTGATTTGTGTTATTACTATGTTATTTTTTTCTGTTATTATGTTATTACTGTGTTATTAGCTATTACCATCCTATTACAATATTATTACCCTGGCCAAAGCGCAGGACCAGTCTATCAGACCCTCTATGTTATTTCCATGTCATAATACCCAACTACTTACTGTTACTGTGAGGAGTTAAGTGCAGATGAAGTTGCCGTGCTATTGAGCGAAGGCCAACTGTGTGGAATCGAATGTCATTTATTGAATTATTTAAACATGTACATCAAGCAACAGTACCCCATATGCAATGACCCATTCCTTCCATCCAGTACATATGAAAACATATCATATAAAACATAAATTTGGTGCTAATGTACATCAGAATCAGGGCACGCATGACCTGAAACTGGAACGGACCATACATCTAAACTGTGTGTTATTACACATGAATCAGAATTTAAGAAGAATGTGTGTGTTAGAGAGAGATATCTGAAGACACTTTTAGTTTCTGTGACGTTTTCCATCTGTTGCTGCGTCTCCCTCCATCGGCTCTAACGTAGGGCTGATTTCTCAGACCTGTATACACACACACACACACACACACACACACACACACGCACAGTCATTGCCAAATGCAAACACTGCCTAGTGAAAAAAAGGCACAAAAGATCTAAATCACTACCAGAGGAGGACAAGACACAGAGAAAGAAGTCTATGAAGGGCTCAAGGCATTAAGGGCGGAGTCAGAAAGCAGCTGGGACGAGCGCTTCCCCGAACGAGCCGTGAAAGGAACAGCTTTCAAAGCTGAGAGGGACAGAGATGTGAAGGTAGATTATTTCAGATTACACTGAAATCGAGTCTTAGAGAGAAGTTAGAAACAGGCAGGGAAAAGGAAACGCACCAGGTCTTCTGTAGAGTCGCTCGATTTTACTCAAGCAGACGCGTGACCACTGACCTGTGATGATGTCCTCAATAGTGCCGTCCTTGCCCTCACGCACGAGAGGGGACACCTGTCTCCGCTTCAGCTCCGCTATCAGATCCACCTGCGCCAATGTGGGCGCCGTGGGCACCTGCGGAACGGCGGGAAAACATATTTATTCACAGGTGTGCGTGGTTTTCTGAACAGTTTCTCTGAATGTAAACATCAGGCAACATCCAAGAGGAAGTGAACTTGACCTTGTGACTGATCTTTTTAGCCCATCCCTCTTAAGCGCCATATATTTTGAGATTATTACTTTCACATTTTTCACTCTTTAGGATGATTATTTTCGTTATTCCTTTTCTTGTTATTTTTACAGTTCCTGAACTCTGTTTCATTCTAGGTCCTCCTTATTATTATTATTATTAGCTTTTTAAAACCCATAAGCCATATATAGTTAACATTTACAGTATATACAGTATGTACTGTATGGCCAGTGGTCGGCTCTTTCATCCCTCTGCTGCGGCTCCCTGTGGCTTTGGAAAATAAATCATTAGTATTTAATTAAAATGTATTTTATTTGAGTTTGTTTCTAAATTTGAAGATTAAAATAAAACGTGTTTAATCTTTTGCCGCGCAAAATATTTGTCACAACCGCCGCTGTGTTAAATTTCATTGAGCTTTTATTCAGGTCGACCGCTGACTGCGCGCTCCAGTACAGACGATGAAAGGGTGACAGACGACGACACACAGAAGCAGACGGCATTTCTGGTTTGCTGCAGGCGGATAATTTAAGATCTGCGTTGTATTTCATTGATACGCGGAGGACTCAAATAGACATTGAGTATTTTATTTGAAAGTAACCTTCAACAATCTTTTGTTCAAAATGTTTTTTGTTGCATGCAGAAATAATATTTCATTTTCTCTGCAGCGGTTTATTGATTTCATACAGTTTTTTATTTAATGAAAAAAAAAAATATATATATATATATACAGTGTTATCTTCATTTTACCTAGATGTTAAAATGGTTTTGTGGCGCCTGGTGTTTTCTTTTCTGTGGGAAAAGGGTTCACTCTTTGAGTGTTTAAGGTTGCTGATGCCAAGTTTAGGGCTTTTAACAGGAATAAGGCGCTTTAGTTTAATGTGGGTCCAATCTTTGGGTCCAAATTAGCCTTTTTTAGAAATAAAATGAATTTACACAACAAATTAGAATTTACGTTTTTCTCATACACACAACTTATTCTCTCTCTCTCTATCTATCTTTAATATTTTATATAAATGACAAATATTACAAATATTCCTCAAAATATTAGTATTTTATATAAAACAAGCATTTCTTTTCTCTAAAATTGGGAAATTCAAAACAGTCACAAATGTCTACTTCAAATATTCAAGATATTAAGACTTTATTCTCAAAAAATTTTCAGTTTTATCCTAAAGACATATTTTTTTTGCAGTTTTGTTCTGGATTTTTGAAAATTATAGATTTCATTTTTTAATATAAATTTTTAATATTTAATTTCTTTTTCTCTTCCATCATGCGCCTTTCCCTCCGGCGCTCTTGTCCGTACCTTGCCTCCCATTTTGCCCGCGTCTGTCATGGCCGTCTCTTTTCTCTCGTCACCTCCGATGAAACTCTCTCTCCTTCTTTGCTCGTTCTCCAGTTCGGCCATCTGCGCAGAGAAGTCATGGTTTAATCGCAAGTTTCAAACTCTACAGATAGATACTGAGAGGTCAAAGGGTTCAATGATACGAGCACAACATCTCCAGACTACTGAAAATACATGAGATTAGAACATCATTTGAAACTTAAGTTACCTTATACGCTTTAATAAACCTAATGAACATAAGGAAGAACATGGAAGGCGGAGTGGTTGCAGGATTCTCTCCAAAGTACTCCACCACTGCCTCGTACACCTCCTGAAGAGCCAGAGAGAGAGAGAGAGAGAGAGAGAGACGGAGACAGGTGAGACGATATTTTAGCTCCTGTGTTTTAGGATAAGTTTTGCTTTTTTAATGTTAAAATGTTTCAGACTTTCACACCTGAGCGGTTCTAGCGTCTTTAACCACAGAGTCCAGGAGACTGCTGTTGTCGGACAGGAAGTCCCTCAGGATGGCATTGTCTTTCTGCTCTTCAAACTCCTTCCGGGCCACTTCCATACCCGCCTCCAGGGCACGCACGTCTAATAAAATGCTGTCCAGAGAGACTGAGAGAAAAAAAAAATACATCAATCAAATCAAGAAAACGAACAAGAAACAATAATAAAAAAGATGAAAAGTGTTTCTGGAAGATCTGCGTGTGTGTGTGTGTGTGTGTGTGTGTGTGTGTGTGTGTGTGTGTGTGTGTGTGTTTACCCATTGCTGCTTTGTCCATAAATTGCAGCTCAGTATGAAAGGTGTGTAGTAGTGGAAATTTCTCCTGTATGGTGCTGACGAGGAAGTGCAGCAGCGTCTGTTTGCGATCCGTCGACTTCGTGTCCAACAGCTGGGCGAACATTAAAATGAATAAAGCATCAAAATGTAATTAACAAATAATGAAAAAATACAGGGAGTCACATCATGATTCTGGCTGACACAGGGATAGAAGCACTAGCAATAGCTGTGATAGCAATAGCTGCTAAAACAGCTTAAAGCAAGTTGTATGGCTTTCTTCCTTCTTCTGGAAAAAGGACCAAATCTAGCTGACTAACTACTTGCCGTCCTCCATGCATGAGCGCTCGCACAAATGTGACGTGTTTTAGCCCAGATGGTGCGCGCAAAGACGCATCGATGTGCACATACTGTACTGTACGTGCCGTTTCAGAGGACAGATGCATCCACATTAGAGTCAGATAAATGAGCACTCCAATGCAATTGGAATAAAGAAATGCATGACGAACAGGTTAGAGGAAACAGATTATTCAGTTTCATAATATCGAAAACCTTAAGACCGGCCCTCTAAGCAGTGGCTGTGTAGTATGAGGTGTGGCAAACCCACTAATGTAGTGTAATAAAAAACAGTAATCTAACTTTCAAAAATAATTCTAGAAATGTTACAGTATAATCCTTTTTCTTAAAACTCACAAATTTATTTTAAAAACATATTTTCTTCTTTTGAAAAAAAATGAATAAATGTTTCCTTTTAACTAAATTATCATTTTTTTCAATTATTTTTCATATTGTTTTAATATTAATTTTAACATTTCTATCTTATTAAAAAAATATTGTGTTTATTAAGTTTTATACTTGAAATTTGTACTAGGTAATAAGTTTAAGAATTTCATTTTGAAATGTATATTTTGCATTTGTACACGTTTCAATGTTACTATAGTTCTATGTTAGAATTTTTTTCTTTTGGAAAGGTCTAATGTCTTTTTTTTTTTTTCCTAACATGGGAACCATGCTAGAAATCTTTTTGATTTTGTAACTTTATCGTCATCTTCGCATTTCATCTCACCTGATCGAGGCTCTGGAGGCGAAAGCCGTACGCCGCACCCCTCTTCCCACTGTTCATGTAGTTCCCAAATGCGAGAATGATCTAAAACGATGAGAATAAAACGAAATATGATTTAAAACGACATGGTGCTTAATCATTATGAAAGATCAAATCACAAGCAAAAAACTGGTCCCAGTACCTCCAGAATCTTCTTGACTTTACTGGAGGATTTAATTGACATGGATGCAGCGATGATGGCATTCAGTTGCTGCAAGATAAAAAAAAAACAAACAAAAAACACCATTACAAATAAAGACCGAACAAAAAGCAGAAAATGGTCCAATTATCTAATCAGAGCAAACAGATGCTGAGCTGCTGTTCATCTGAATAATCTGCATTGACATGTCTGTGATAATGCGCGGATCAACGCTGTAATTATGTGATTATCAGAATCCTTTTCTGCTTTAATTAACATGTTGCTTAATTCTCACCGCTTTGTGAAAGGACGGCTTGTAAATCACGTGGTCTGACACGTTTCAACGTTCAGTTCCACTACATTCCTATCCGTGTGCTCTGGTTAAACTGGCATTACATTAATCCCATTAAGAACACACCGCTTCAGTATTAATGACATTTTACACCACAAATTAGAATTTACGTTTTTCTCATACACACAACTTTCTCTCTCTCTCTCTTTATCTTTATATTTTATATAAATGACAAATATTATAAATATTCCTCAAAACATTAGTATTTTATATAAAACAAGCATTTCTTTTCTCTAAAATTAGGAAATTCAAAATGTTCACAAATGTCTACTCCAAATATTCAAGATATTAAGATTCTCAAAAAATTTACAGTTTTATCCTAAAGACATAAAAACTATTTTTTTCTGGATTTTTTTAAATGATAGATTTCTCAAAGTATTTAACAACAACATCATCATCAAGAACAACAACAACAAGAATAATAAAAACAACAATGTTTTTTTAAAGGGCTTTAAAAAAAGTTTTTTGTAAATACAATAACAACATTTAGTATTAAATAATAAAAAAGAAAGAATTATTAAAAATCAAATCTAATTATTCAATAATGAATGTAATTTAAATAATAACACTTTTGGTTTTGTTTTATTTTCAAATTATTATGGCTTGATTTTACTTATTTTTTATTTTACTTATTTACTTACTTATTATTATGACTTTACTTATACATAAATATATTTCCTGCATGTTTAAGAATTTATTCTTTAAATATCAAAAATATTTTATTAAAATAGTATCAACTAAATCAATGTACTGTAACATTAATCTAACTTTCAAGAGTAATTCTAGAAGAAAAAAATCTTAAAAGAAAAGATTCTTAAAAGAAAAAATAATTCAACACTTAAATATTTTCTTAAATTGTTATCCACATTTTTTCTATTTCATAAAAAAAAACACCTAATATTTCTTGTAAGTTGGAGAATGCAGTCAGTAAATGTACATTTTTATACTTTCAATTTGTAGGAAATATTTTTATCACTTTAAAATAAAACTATAATAAGTCAAAAGGTAAGTTAAAGGAAAAAAAAGCATTTATTTATATAGTTAAGTAATTTTAAAATATTGCAATTTGTTTTATGTCAAAAATTTAATACACACAACTATTAATACACACAATTCTCTCCTTCAGTTTGCTTCACTTTTCCCACAAATATAAGTGTACATCTATTTCCTTCGAGCTCGTACTAACCGGCTGCAGGAGCTGGACTCTCTCTCTGAAGTTCCCCATGAACGTGAGCGTGCTGATTCGCTGGCCGAGCCGCGGGATTTTCCCAAACTGGGCCATGAAGCGGTCTTCCTCAGAGAGCTCCTGGACGGATCGGCCATCATGCTCGTAATTCTGTATCAACTTCAGCTCGTGGTCGGAGGGAATGAAATGCTCCAACTGCTCCAAAAAGTCCAGACTTAATTCCTTTAGGTTATAGCTGAGAGAGAGAGAGAGAGAGAGAGAGAGAGAGAGAGAGAGAGAGAGGTGTGCATAAAAGTAGGTCAATATTAGATGAAGATAAACACATGATGATGTTGATGATGATGATGATGATGACAGTGATAGTGATGAGAAATTGATAATGGCGATGATGATGATTATGGAATGGTAATAAAAGTGATGATGGTTATGATAAAGGTGACGATTATGTTGGTGATGATGGAGATGATATTGGTGATGGTATGAGAGTGATGTTGGGGATGATGATGGTGATGAGAATAAATGACGACAGATGATGGTGATGATGATGATGGTGGTGATGGTTTTGATGGTGATAAGATTATAGTGATGATGATAATGGTTATGAGAATGGGAAAGACGTTGGAGATGATGGTATGAGAGTGATGTTGGGGATGATGATGGTGATTATGGTTTTGATGGTGATAAGATGGTGAGAATAATGGTTATGATGATGAGCATGATGATGGTGATGAGAGAATGATTATAGTGATGATGATAATGGTTATGAGAATGGGATAGATGTTGGAGATGATGGTATGAAAGTAATCAAGGGGATGATGATGGTGAAGTTAATGATGGTGATGAAGTGAAGATAATAGCGATGATGATGCTGGAAATAACGATGATGGTGATGATGGTTATGGCGATGGGGATGATGATGATGATGATGATGATGGTCATGAACATGGGGATAATGATGGTGATTCTTCTTCTTTCTTCTTCTTCTTTTTGTTACAATGTCTTTTTTCCACAAAAAGTAGTGGAAATAGTTAGAATTTTTTTTTTTTACTTTCTTCTTCTTCTTCATATTTTTATTATTAGTGACGTGCATATCGGACACTTTGCTCATCATGATCTGCCAAGATAAACAGATGACGTATGTGGAAGTATGTGTGTATGTGTATTTGTGTGAGAAACATACGAGAGACATACGTCTCAATGGCAGCGCAGATCTTCTTGGAGTCCATGCCTCCTTTGTGCAGAGTGATGGCCAGGTTCTTGGCGCGGTTCGGCTCCAGCAGAGAGATTTTGCTGGAAGACTTGCGCGCCACCTTCATCTTCAGAGTGCTGACGCTGGAGGGAGGAGTCTGAGCCTTCGTCTTAAAGAGCTCCTCGAAAGCATCCATGTCCAGCTCCTGGCAGAAACAGACGATCTACAGTTTAGGATTTGTTCAACTGCTTGAATGTACGGACTCACCCGGTGGCGTGCTTTTATAGGAAACTAATCGACGAGGAAGTCGTGTGAGGCGGAGAAAAAGGAACCACCGCTTACTGCTAAGACATTTTCGTCGTCCAGTTCGGTGAAGACGGTTCCAGCGACCTGCTCGTCTTTCAGCGCCTGCCAGTTAAAAAGTGGCATCCGGTATTTCGTCTGGATCGGTTTCTTTTCCTTCATACCTGAAAAAAACACACACACACACAAATATAAAAACACACTCTAGATAGATGAGAAACCTTCAGTGTGTGGAAGGAGATCTCACCTGTACTTAAGGTGTTCAGAGGTGGAGGCGGCGGTGGAGGGGGAGGTGGTGGGGGAGGGGCGGGGCTCGGTAATGGGGGCGGTGCTGGAGGCGGAGGTTGCGACTTTGCACAGGAGTCAGTCATGCAAATGTTTGCTTGTGGAATCTCGCCTACGACTAGAGAAATAAAAAACATAAGTTTTTTTTTTAAACATGATATAGAAAAAAACTCAAATCTATAACCAACACACACACACACACACACACACTCACACACTCACACACTCACACACACACACATCCTTTTACCTGTTTGAGGTAGTTGTGCGTTTCCTGCCTCATGTATGACGTCCAGGTCCACGGATCCGGACTCGGAGCGCTCCATGCGGATGAGGCCTCGCTCCACCAGGGACTGCACCTGCTGCTCCAGCGCCTTCAGCCAGCGCTCACGCTCACGCTCCTGCTCTCTGGCCAGCTCTCGTTCTTGCTCTTGCTGCTGCAGGGCGGAGATCTGCGCGTAAGATTCCCGGAGATTCTCCTGCGTGCACACACACAAACACACACACACACACACAAACACACACACACACTGGGTCACTTAGTAACACAAGCACCTTAATACAAGTGCTCGTACCTTCAGAACGTCCATTTCTTTAGTAGTGTTTATGAGCTGTTTCTCCAGGTCTGACACTTTCTCCATAGCTTCATTCTCACACTCCTGCAACCTGCTGCTCAACTGCAACACACACACACACACACACACACACACACACACACACACACACACACACACACACAAATAAGATAGGATCAGTGATTTAGCTAAAAACTGTTGATGACACTGTTCAGTTAATTAATATATATGTGTGTGTGTGTGTGTGTGTGTGTGTGTGTGTGTGTGTGTGTGTATACTGTACCTCAGTGTTGCTCTGCTGGACTTCCTCTAGGTGCTCCAGTAAGGTGTTTTTGGCCTCGGCGTCCTCCAGCAGCACTCCGACATCGAACAAGTTATCCAGGTACGCCTGAACCTGGACCTGCAACCTCTCATTCTCACTCTCTTTTAACGTCTAAACACACGCACGCACGCACACACACGCACACACACACACGCACACACACGCACACACACGCACACACACGCACACACACGCACACACACGCACACACACGCACACAGTGAAATTTATCACTGAAAATTTTTATCGATCATAATCAATAAAAAATATTTAACTTAAAATTCTTATAATTTGTTTGTTTGTTTGTTTGATACTGTACTTCAGTCTCGGGTTTTTCTTTCAGCTCATCCATTTATGTTGTAAAATTTTAATCCATTTATCTATTTACCTGGCTCTTTATTTATTTATTTAGTTATTTATTTACTTGTTTATTTGATTGTCCAATCGGTTGTTTATTTATTTGCATGTTTGTTGCTTAATGTATTTAATTATATACACATTTATTCAGGTTTAATTCTTTGCATATTTATTGCTTAGTGCTTATTTATTTGCTTATTTATGTATAGATTGTATGTTTGTTTGTTTGGTTATAGCTTTCTGTTTGTTTATGGTGTATGTTTATTTGTTTTATTATTGCTTATTGTTTGTTTGTTCGTTTATTGCTTAGTATTAATTTATCTATGAATTTATGGTTTATTGTTTATTTGTATTTATGCTTGTTTGTTGTTTAGTGTATTTGTATTTAAGTTATTTGCTCTTTGTATTTATTTCTTTGCATGTTTATTGCTTATTTGTCTGCTTGGTTCTGTATGTATTTGTTGCTTACTGTGTTTTTATTGTTTAGTTGTTTATTGTTTGTTGCACGTCAGGGCTGCATTACAGAAAACGTAACAACACATAAAACTTATATGCATGCTTATTTATTTATTTATTTACTTACTTATTTATTTATTTATTTATTTTCATGTTCATGTATGCATTGGATGTATTTATGTCTGTTTTGTCAGTGAATTTTGATCTAATCATTTTAAATATTTGTTTATTTCTGTGTTTGTTTGTTTGTTTGGCTGCTTGTTTGTTTGTTTGGTGTCTTTTTTACATTTTAGGTTAATTTACAGAATATATAAAACAAAAAGCAACAACAAATCTATTTATTTATATATTTATTGATGTATAATCATTCATTCTTTCTTTTAACTTGCTGTTCATGGTTTATCTGTTGCTTACTCGTCTGTTCTGTGGCTTTTTTTGTTGCCAGGGAAAGAGTTATAGTTCAAAGATGCTTTACAAAATATATAACAAAATAGGTTTTATTTATGTATTTATTTATTTATTTATTTATTTATTTATTTATTTATTCATTATTTTAAAAACTAATTAACTGTTTATTTGTTGCCTAGTTTTTGTGTGTGTGCGCGCACGTGCGTGTGTGTGTGTGTGTGTGTGTGTGTGTTTTCACCTCCAGGTAATCGTCCAGTCCCAACTGTGTGAACTCGTACTGCAGATGAACTCTGAAGTTCATGTTTTCTACAGAATGCACTACAATGTTGATAAACTGCATGCACGCCACCTAGTGGAGAGAGATTATATAAAGCCTTTCTTAATCACAACTGAACACAAATTTATTGAGAAGTCAATCAAAATATAATTAAAATAAATGTAATTAAATATATAATAATATAATATAATTATACATGTAATTTGACTCAAATTATTTTAAATAAATATTTACATACCTCTGATTACATTAAATTTTTTTAAATGTTCATCACTGTGTTTTTTTTTTTTTTTTGCTTTATAGCTATAACATGCATTGAGCTATGCTTTAACTACAAAAAAAAAAAAAAAAAAAAAACTTTTCTGGCAGTGAATAAATGTTGTCCATGCTTTACCAAGAGGGTGAAATTTCTTACAGGTTTTAAGTTCCTCCTGAACTGTTTTTCCTTGTTAGCATCACATCCAGAACTTAATAACAGCTTAATAGCAGATTTGTGTCAGAATTGGATACATGGGTGAAAAAACCCCCCATAATTGGTGACTCTAAACCTGGAACTCACCATGAAGTCCATGCTTCTTTCCTCGCTACAGAAGTAGGCCATCAGCTTTTCGAAGCGGCTCTTCTCTGCGCACACCTACACACAAATGTACACACATTTAACATAAGTCCATATTTTTACAGACACATGATGTGCTTTAGGTTGATGTAATTAGTGAATTTATTATGCCTATTTTTATCAGTAATAAATATCTTGAAACTATCTTGTTGCACTACCAAAAATGCCCACAAGAGGGCAGTGAAAGCTCACACAGCTCAAAGGAAAGAAAATTCATCAAATGCTGATTTTTCTTCTTTCTGAAGCCAAATCTTTCTTTGTTTCTTCCTTTCTTTTTTTAAAAAAAGCTCTCCAGACTCTTTTTAGTATCTAAATTCTACTATTGCATCTTATAACAGTCCTGTTGCATTAATTAACCATTAAATTAATTCATTATTTAGTCATTGATCATAAAAATTAATTTTAAAATGCATTTATATGTTTATATTTTAGACTTAAATGTTAAAAACTTTTTTTAAAACAAATATTTCTTATCTATTTTAGTTTAACCTTGAAAATAATGAGCGCTCACATATATATGTACAAACATATATACAGTATGTGCTTACATACTCTGCACAGACACCAATGGACTCAAGAGTTTCAATGAGCTAATAAAAAAAAGTCATTAAAAGGTCCCATATTTTTATTTAACTAATGAACCCAGGTCTCAGAGCTCCCGCAAAGTGTGTGACATTAAAGCAGAAATACCCAGAAACAAAATGTTTTTTTATACCTTAAACTCCCTTTATTTCACTCCTCTGCCAAACACGCTGTCTATGTAAATAAGCTACTGCAGAGCCACGCCCCTGCAGACAACAGCAGAGCTGAGCAACATATCGGGGCTGAAAGGGGTGGGGGTGGGGGTGTTGGTGGGTGGGGAGGAGGCTCTTCTTATATGAGGTCACATTAGGTGTGAAATCTAACTAGCTTGTTTAAGCTCTGGCCACCACAAAAATCTGAAAATGTTTGTTTTTGTAGAATGTCAAAGAATAAATACAAAGTGAAATTTGCATAATAGTTGCCCTTTAAAGGTGCAATAGTTCAACATATAAGGTATGATGACAAATATTTGTGTAAGCCCTAAACACACTCACAGCGTTTCAGTGTCCTTCAGAGAAAAGCAGAGAGGGGTAGGGGGTTAATCTAATTATCATGTTTAAGCCCTGGCCTGTACAAAACTGAGAGAATGTATTTTTCGCGAAGAATGAAGATCCATCCCAAAGTCTACGTCCTTTAAAGGACGTATAATACATATAAATATAAATATAATAATATGTTGAGTGAGGACGGGATAAAAAGTAAATGCGGGGGATATACTGTATGTGTGTGTGTGTGTGTGTGTGTGTGTGTGTAT
>QMIH01000006.1:296786-350782 GCA_003987875.1 Clarias batrachus | reverse complement strand
ACACACACACACACACACACACACACACACACACATACAGTACTGTGCAAAAGTCTTAGGCGCCATATTATCTGTAGCACAAATTTCATAAACCTTTCTATTTACATGCAGAACCCAGGATAATAACAATGCATAATAATAATGCAGACATAATAAACTTTTATAACAAAACTTGTACTACAGATTATATGGCGCCTAAGACTTTTGCACAGTACTGTATATATATTACTGGATGCGATGCGGTGCCAAAACCCGCAGTCATGCTAGCACTTTGAGCTAAAAAATACATCTAATATTATCTGTTATTATATAACATCATCTGTCATCTTAAACAACACGTTTGTCTCCTTAGACTTTCTACTACTTCTACGTTGGTCCAAATTGCCTCTGAACCATCTGTTTTGTGTTTCACACCTAAAGCGAGCTCCAAAACGTCAAATACAAGGCTGAATCAAACAGTAAATCCCTCTCCAACCAGTGATTGAGTGCACTACCTGATGTGTACACCCTACATAGTGCACTAGAATTTCATTTTATACGATTTGGGATTCAATCCTGGAACAGATACAGATAGTAGCAATTAAAATTTTTTTGAGGCTCCGAAATACAACAAAATCAACAAAAATACATCTGAGAAATGGCACCGACTTTAATCAGCTGCCTAAACCTTGGCACAGAAAAGGCGTGGTCACTAGATGGTAACGCTAACCTTTTTTCTTTGCATATTTGGATGGTGATATCCTCACCGCACCGAGGACGTAATGTACACTGAGAGAAGACTTTTCTGTTCCCGCAGGACAGAACGCTAACTAATTTGAACAGGCACCTGTTAGCCGGTCTTGAACTCTGTGAGGTTAAACACCATATGTTTACTGGCTGTTAACGTTGCCAGGACAACAATGCCAAACGGGGAAACATGCATCCAAATACTCTAGAATAAACAGTTGAGTTATCGAGGGGTATAACATACAGAAAACGTTATATTCATTACATTGTATTGTTGCATTCACAATTAAGGAATGTTCTGGGTTCGATTGGAGTTGCTGTCTGGGCCGGATCCGGAGGGGAGTCCAGACTTTGAGAAGCCCTGGTTTATACGTTCTCCTACCTCTCCAAAAACATGCCAGTAAGCCCAGCTGTAAACTCCAAACAGTCTGGATTCGAGTGCATTGCTTTGTCTCCTGTGGAACCTATTGTAGTTTAAATAACTTTTAGAAATCGTGCGAACTCCCACACACTTTCCCATGAGTGTGATCTCATTAGCACAGTGCTCTGGCCAAGACTACATGTCAGATCCGTGGGAGAAGTTTCACCGATCTGCAGTGATACACCCTCAGGATACAGCTACTGTAGTAGCATCTGTACTGTACAGTGACTGTACTCCAGACTCTCGCTCACATATTTTTGATCATTCCCAAAATAGTTCACTTCTTCTTTAATAGGACACAATGGTGGGGAGGTGGAGACAGAAACTCAAGAACAAGCATAATGTTGATTTCTTTCTTTCTCTCTCACTCTCTCGTTGTGATAATGGTCCTTCACATACACAATAATGGCCTATAAGGAAGTAGGGAACAAAACACTTGGCCTTGAGCAGTAATAGGAAAATAACCAACAACTCAGCAGTGTAAAGAAGTTGATAATTTCCCCATAACAGCACGTCCTGAAGCAACTTGCCAGCAGCAACAGATTATTATGAAACAAACACTGATGTCATACTTTTTATATTCAAGGTCATGGAACATCCATGATGTTACAGACAAAAAATAACCAGTGAGTTCATGTTATCACGAACCTGTAAAGATTTTCCTGTGGTGGAAAAGTTATAGCTTTACCCATTGAGTGATTCCTTCCTGAAATATTTCATTAAATTCATTTTAAACCAAAACTATTTCCAAATTATTTTTTTTTACATCTCTTATTTAAATATTATACAACCTGCGGTTCTTGTTTCCTGGCACTCTTGTTTTGGAATAGTCCATCTTTTTTTGTTGTGAAAATCCTTTTCGACCTTTCTTTGTTATAAATATGATCTTATTTTAAGATGTTTGGCTATAATAAAGGGTGAATTTATTTAAACGTACTGTGCCTTACATACCAAACCAGTAGGGAAGAAATAAAATTACTGCACGAAGGGTATAAAATCTATTGGTTATAAACTATCCTTAAACATGTTTCACTCCATTAACTGATTGGGCCTTTTGGGTAATTAAGTGTACGTCTCTCTTAAATAATCCTCTCTACTAATCTCTAAAGAGAGTCTATTGATTATGAAGCATATACAGCACTGTACAAAAGTAAAACATTTGTTCCAATTTCTTTAATTGAATCTACATCATTTAAATGTATTTAATATAAAGAAATGGAGGGCGGCACGGTGGTGTAGTGGGTAGCACTGTCGCCTTGCACCTCCAGGGTTCGGGTTCGATTCCCGTCTCTGTGTGAATGGAGTTTGCATCTTCTCCTCATGCTTGGTGGGTTTTCTCCGGTTGCACACGGTTTCCTCCCACAGTCCAAAGACATGTAGGTTAGGTTAATTGGCATTCCCAAATTGCCCGTAGTGTGTAAATGAATGTCTGCCCTGTGATGGCTTGGCACACTGTCCAGAGTGTACCCTGCCTTGGGATAGGCTCCAGGCCCCCCCGTCACCCTGAATACAGGATTAAGCGGTATAAATGATGGGTGAGTGAGAGTGAGTGATAAAGAAAAGTTTTTTGCTCTCAGTACTTTATATATTTCATGTTTTGTATGACCAGAGGTCCTATCATGGTCGTACAAAATGGGAATAAATTATAATGTTCACTATTGGCCTCCACGGTCCCTGTATAGAGATTCCTGGATGGATGGATGGATGGATGGATGGATTTGTGTTTCCAGTTTGTCCAGTTTAGTTGACCCTTTCTCAATGTGGTCTGCTTTTTTTTCCTACTCATCAAGGTGATTTTGACCAAGTCGGGCCATTCTTATCCAGCCTTTCTCTCATAAACAAAACGTTTTTGCCTATAGTACTGGATTTTTTTCTTAGACGCTTATAAGTTTTTATATTCAAAGCAACCCATTCGGGATCAACAACCATGCCATCATAAAAGTCCTTGAGATCACCAAGATGTATTTCTCCTCATTCTGATATTTAATGTAAACCTTAACTAAAGTTCTCTGTTTGGGATAATGGTCATATACTGTCCTGCTGCTTTATGATTGGTTGACTCAATAACCAAAAAAGGAGTAAAGTATATCTACACACACTGCTAGTTTCAATAACAATCTAACAGTAACTGTCAGTTTAGTAGCTGTACTGTAAGTCTAAACCATAATCTAATATATGATTACGGTTCGGTTTCGACCATGGGAGCTACACAGTAAAAGGTACGAGCAGTACTAGCCTTTCCTGCTTGATTTACAGTATGGGCTGTGGTTAGCTTTGGGAGGAGATGATTTGATTAATATGGAAAGCAGCACAGGAGAAAGCCACCTGCTAACTGGATGTGAAAATACACAACAATACCAACCACCAAGGTTTTACCAGAAACAAGTCAGATATACTATTGAATACTACAAAAAATGTTGTTATTGTATATTAATAAGCAACCAATAGTAATAGTATAATAGATAATAGTAACATTAATACCCCTGATGACAAACTATTTTGTGAGCATTCCATCTCTACAGTACTGATTAAAATAAGCGCAAAAATGTTGTGATTAAATATGTATATCTAGTATGCACACAACACTATTGTGTACACAGGCTACAGTCATTAACCAACAAAAATAAGTTTAGTTATTTTATCTTTTTCAAGCTTCTGAATCATCTTTGTGATTTTTTTTGTGCTACAAGAAGCATACACAGGACATATACAGGACAACCACAAAAATGCAGATGCTCAATCAGCTGTATTCATTCCTTTTAATAAAGGGATCGATTTGGTGTTCCTCAAGGCTCAATACTACTACCGCTTCCGCAGTTCATCTTTATTGTCTGAAAGTGTCTATAAGTGATACCAATATTTTCAAATTAAAATGCAACGTATTCTGAGTCAGGTTATTTATTTGTTTGATGATTTTGAATGCAGGAATAAACAAGTAACATCCAAACAACAGCACTGACCCATCTAGTGTATGTTGTTGTTGTCATAGACTCACTCCAAAACATATTGAAATATACCTCCACAAAGATTTCCTAATGATCTCCTGTGGTTCTGAAGGACTGTTTGTCCTGTGTTATACTGTTTTGAATATATATTCAGGCTTTTAGGTTGGGTACCTAGCTACTGTTTTTTTCTTTATGCAAATATTTCATCGTATCTAAGAAACCTGAGCTGAAATTTCAGGAAAAATACAGGCAAGTTATTCACATTGCTGCGGTTGGACAAAACTGACTGTTGATTACATTGACCAGTTTTAGTGATGAATTTCTTGTCGTTAATCTTTTTCGAATCACAGTGCCAGACATCATGCAAAAACACGGATATATCCAGTACTGTATAATGACATGTGTCTTCACTATACAGTAACATATTTCAACCTTAAGGTGTTGGTGTGGCGCTCTGTTTATCAATTTTGTCTGGTACTCACCAGGACGGAGCTGAACCTCTCTTCCAGCTCCTCCTCTGGAGGCAGGGGCACTTTAGGTCCAGGAGGTTGTTTCAAGCCGCCGAAACTGAAAGAGTTTTGAGGCCCTTTCCCATCCCGGCTGGGCGACACGTCCATGCCGCCTGAAGCGTTCCCCATGGTCCTTTAAATCAATCCAGCACCCTCATGCACATGAGATGAGGACACTATCTCTGACAGTCTCATTCACTTTATCATACGTACACACATGAGAACCATGATGTCCAGCAGAACATAAGCAGTGTATTATTAGATAACTATATTATTAATCACTTATAGATCTCCATCCTTATTAATCTTCAATAATAATAATAACGATAAGCTAAACAATCATATTGGAGCCAGATCTCAGCTCTAACATTCTACAACAGAGAATAAAGTGAAAAAAAAAGTGTTCCTGTACAAGAGCTGACAGAAGAGAAAGAGATGATCAAGCCTTACTTACTTCTAACACACTCACTCAGTGGCAGCAAATACAGAGAGAGAAAGAGAGAGAGAGAGAGAGAGAGAGAGAGAGATCTGCCAGCAAGCAAACCTCTGGGTCCTAGTGCCAGACCATTGTTCTCCCTACTTTGTCTGAAGTAGATCGTGTCGCTTGAGAGGCGTGGCTTGAGAGCGGGTTTTGTTTTTCTGACAAATGTAGTAGTACGCAAAGCCTGGTGTGTTTCATACACACCAAATTTGTTTGCAATGTGTTTACATTTGATTGATGTATTACGTCAGGCTTCGTATTAGTTTTTCTCTGGTTCCTGTTGCTAGCTACAGTAAATATAACAAAATCAGACACAATAAGAAAAGAGAGGCAAAAACGTTCTTTATATATTCTTATTTTGAGGTCGTATATGACAGATCAAGATAAAACAATGGTCATGGGGTTTTCTTTCATTCTTACAAGTCAAAACGTAAATAAATAACTCTAATTACAGTAAGTCCCCTACATACGAACATTCCAGTTATGAGATTTCTAAGATACGAACATGCTTTAGTGAATGTTCAATCGCTGAAGTTAGATTACATGCCCAGCATACGTATATTGTCACATGCATGCAGCGTGCGTCCTCTGCAAGCGGTTGTGGTGTAACGTACAGAACTGTACTCCATAGAGTATAGTAGTGCAGTACAAGCTCAGGAGCAAGTGGAAAAGCAGCAGCAGTGAAGCTGGTGCTGCAATAAAGCTCCAAGCAATAACGATGGGGATAAAAGTATGTATGAAAGTAATGGAGAGAATGGAGCGAGGTGGCAGACATTGCTCTGTCTTTTAACATGAATCATTCAACCATCAGCTCGATCCTAAAGAACACTGTACTGTAATATAGTGTGTACAATTGATTTTGTTAGTATCCTAGTACCTTGACAATGAGCTCTTGGAATGGAACGTGTTTGTATGTAGAGGACTTACTGGACAACAAAATTGGTAATCAGATAAGGAAAACAATACACACACACACCACAGGATTTGTTTCTTAGAACTAGTTGTGTAAATTTACACTCTAATACAGTACATGATTTGCATTTTTTGAACACCTCACATTTTCACTTTCCCCAGTCGATGAAGGCGCAGCTCCATGTTTCAGACTCATTGAAAATGAAAGGCCAGCTTTTGTTTTAATGCTCGCTAGTCTAAAAGTAAGCTGAATCATGCTGTGGAAAGTGGCCAGAGGTCAACCAATTATATCATATATGTATTTGCATATTCAAAGTTTCATTGGGGAAAAATTATAAGTAACAAAACGCTAAGCTGCATGTTGTTTTAGTTAAACAATGGGTCATATTATTTTAGAGTATTCTGATGCAGGCCAATATGAAGTGCATTCCAATATGAAGTGTTTTAATCCACTGGTTTGCCAGGGATTAACAAGTTGAAATTTACTTAAGCGGGATGTGTAAAGGTGTGGATCTAAAATGACTTTGGTTTAATAATTTAATCGCAGGAAGCTAAATATGCTCTTACACTGCCAGATTAATATTTATATTAATGCATATTATTTAATAGTTTAAGGGATTGTGTGGCTAGAAGTTTAGTAAGGATAATCATACTGTCCTATCATTTATCCCATAACCCCATCATTAATATAAATTTTTATTAGCATTGTTTCACATTTATGCATGATTTAACTCTACAGACACTAGTAACAGCATAGAGAAGGCCCAGATGAAAGAATAATAACGTGTATCGAGATCCAGAGCTAAAACACTGAAATGATGATTATCGAGTGCTGATATCACATGACTAAAGATAATACTCCAAATAGCATTCACAAAGTGTGCAAAACTAATATGATTATCTAAATATGAGGTTTTTGGGGACAATACAAATCCACTCATATTTACATCTAATCAACATATAATCATGTGTACTGTCTGTGTAAATACACACAGAATATTTCAAACATCTAAAGTATTCTCTTCTATTTATTACATAACTATAATACATCTTTTATATTATAAAAATATTATTTACAAAAATACAATGCTTAAAAAAATATTTTAAATGTTTGACTTAATATCATAATATACTTTATTCTTTCTCTTAAATTTATTAATCCTTATTACAAACTATCTTTAATTTCGTTTTTTATTCGCCAAGAAATAGTGCTATATTATTTAATCAATTAAATTTTACCGTTAAGTTTAATCTTGTGCAATGTGTAACATTAATTGTGTGTTGGCTTTTAAAGTGTACACCATTGCCCCCTAGTGGACAACATCTTTATACTGCATAGGGTTCATATTTTTAACGAACATACTGTACACTACAATAAATAAGTGAACGAAGGAATGAATTAATTCCCCATATTACATTTGAAAATATATTAAAATATTCTTCTTATTGTATTTTCTTAACATACAGGTGCACATGTGTCTGAGTGAGTTTCTGTCATCCCTGATATTTCCACAGCCAGTACAGAGGGGGAAACAGATTTACCTGATGCCCAAGAAAATCTGTTCCCCATGAATGTTTGTGTTATTGTTGTTACTTAATTACCTAATTCAATAGAATATATTTTCAAATGTGGAATGGATGGCATTTCATAGTTTTGAAATCTCCAGTATTGTTCTATTTTGTAGAAAATAACTCACAAAGCAAAAAAAAAAAAAACATGGAATTGGAAGGTGTCCATAATTTCAGCAGTATTTGATTTGATTTGATTTGATTCAAATACATTATTACATGTAAAAATGATGTTATAATACATGTTGTGCCCTTAACCTATGCAAATTATATACATCTGTTTTATCATGGGTAACCATATCCGATGGATTTCGGGAAATAATGTTCCACCATGATATGTGGGTGTTAAGATGTCCAGAAGATAGCAGAAATCATTCAGATATGTAGTTACACATGACTTACTATGTGTGGTGTTCTATAATTGCTGAAATGAACACCAAGTTTAATAGAATTGGATAATGTTTGAGTAAGAAAAAGAGTATTATGGTTACTATCACGAATATGCAGTCTAACGTTGAGTTACTTACTATAAGCAATAACAAAGTAATAATTGCAAATGGAATAATAGAATAAATATAAGAATAAATTAATATCACATCTGTCGTCACATATATTATCTACATTAAAGGGGGAAACATTGGGGAAACCGAATTGCCTGGAACACCTGTAAAAAACGCGTTGTATCCTGCGTTTATGTTCCTATTCTCTGACTTATAGGCGTATTCTTTTCGTAAGCTTAAAAAAACTGCGACAACATGTATTTATTATTCGTTTGACGAATTCTGTACGATTATTGAATGAATATTAACCAAAATATATAAATAACTGTATACTCGATTCGATGCTAAAGTATAAAAACCTGTTTGCTCCTCCGCTACCTGACTTTTTAAAGGGCGACTGGACTCAAAAAAGAAGATTTAACCAGCAGGAAAGATAAGTATGATCAAGACCAGAAGGTGGCGCTAATGCTACACAGAGGATGCCAACCGCCGGTAAACATCAAGAAGTCGAGAGAGAGTTTGAATTTTTTCAGAAACCACTTGAGAAAGTAGGAAAAAAGTCAAAACTGAAACAATTGCAGTAATCAGTTCATTATTTTCACAGATCACAACACTCCCTTATAGCATCACCCATTTTACTTTTCACGAGTCTTAAAAGAACACAAACACAATCTTGACCATATTATCCAAAATATAACAATGTTTTGTAAAATCAACATTTAAACTTTTAAACAGTACTAGCTATGGTTTATTTAATATAACCGTACAGAAATTATATTATAGACATATTATTAACTGTAGCCTATAGAGCAGGGGTTCTCAAACTTAATATTCAAACATCCGGATCTGATTTTTCTTCAAGGTCAAAGTTCCGGATACCTTGGTGATTAGCAAATGGCGATCATCAAATTCAATTAAGTTTTATTATATAGCGCATTTAACAATTGTCACTGTCGCAAAATATCTTTACAGAATAAAAAAATAAGGAAATGAGTTTGAAGATTGAAAGTAAATATGTCTTAATTATTACACAATTAAATTAAATAATTCAATATCAGTTTGTCCCTGATGAGCAAGCAGAGGTCAATAAAACTCTTAAAGGAGCCAGAATCAACTGGGTGATAACATATATAATATATATATAACATATATAAGATCCAGTTTGTGGTCTTGTTGATTGTTCTCTTGAATATTATTAAATAACATTCGTTCTTTGTCACATTTATGTCATGATCTACAATAAAAGGAAATGTATTTATTCAATGGATACATTCAGTTGATAAATTTCATGCACGTTACTATGCGCAACCATGTTACTTTAATTTCAACCCTGTTATTAAATTTTTTTTTCCATAAAATCATCTTAAATGCATTTCTAAGCTCGTGAGGGTTTTAGCTATTTGTCATTTGCAAACAGCAAATATTTAAAAATAAATACTCAAATGAGTAAAAATAAATGTGTGACTACCAAAAAGTTGAGAAAGTTAGATTCACAAGTTGTTTAAATTAATATAAGGAAAGTCTGAAATTAAATATATGAATGAATATATGAATGTGACTTTCTTTACTCAAGGTTAAAATATTTAATAAGCAACATTTTAAAATATACGTTTGTCAGCACACAAGAGAGATAAAATATCTCATAAAAAGTGTACCTTTGATGTTTGAGCTGGAAGAAGCAAATTATTTAACTGTTTATTTTCTTTAATGCATAACCGAAAATAATAAAATAAAGGTTCAATTTTTTTAATGTTCTGATGCCTAAATTGTCCTCTAATTCTGCAGTGTCTCCTGGAATGTACAAATTACTCTGTCGTTGCCAGGCCCAAAGCGGGTAATAAAGGAGGACAACTGGCTAGGTATCAGAGCCCCGTAAAAACAAAAGAAGAAACAAAAGTGTGGTCGCCTATGCCTTCACGAAAAAAGCGCCTAAACAAAAGGGCATTTTGAACATCAAGGGGCAAACATGCATTGTACGAACATGGTTCTCCAGGTGGCCACCGGGTAGGCTAACAACATCTGGTTATACAGTATGGAGAATATTTGCATAACGTGATTTGATTAATTGACGCCTGTCGTTCGCTTGGTGCATTTGTATAACACAACGCAACTGACGACGCCTTGCGTCAGTATAATAAAGATAAATTGGCTCAGTGAAAGGTGAGGTTAAAAATGCAAGTAGCTTAAAGTCTCATCAATACACGCATTAACGCGCTATTTATTGTGGTTATTGTTACTGCGTGGGTTTTGGTATGCCGGCATAATTATATCAGATATAAATCAGATAAAATCATACAAACCGGTCTAGGGCGGTCCGCAACAGAAAAGAAAAAAATATGATAAATAAATACAAGGCAATTCGAGTTCATTAGTGCGTTTGCTTAGTGTTTATTTACACAGTGAACTTGCAACTCTCCATAAGGGTTTGAGAAAAGTGGTTTTCTTGTTGAACATGCTATTTAGGTCGACGATGCATTTTCCCCCCTAAAGCTCGTCCTGCTAAATGTTGTTTGGACCCAAGGGACAAGTGTGGAGAAATGATAGAACAGCGGCCGTATTGGTATCTCCGGGATGTAAAGCTCCCTCGGTAAATGCCGATCAGTTCACCGTTAGTATTGTAAACAGCTGAACCACTGTCTCCATGGTTACCTGCTACAGAGATTACAAACTCATCAGTACACATCTGTGCCTTCATTTTCAAATGTGGACGACAGATTTGACCCTCCTGCTTCAGAACATTCCCATTGGAGGCTAAGGTGTAAAAATACACACTTCCATTTTCGATAATTTTACCAATATGATTTTGCAATCCATCGCCAAGTGGACGGCTGTCGCCAAGTATTCTAATGAAAGCCTGGTCTCTATCTTTGTCCTTGTTACAAGATTCTGTAAAGACAGCTTTATAGACCAGCATAATCTCTCCAGCAGGAAAGGCTATGAGTGTTTGAGACATCTCAAGACTTGCATCCTGAATAACATGTAAGGCAGTAAGGACATGACCATTACCATAATAACATCCGAGTCCATTTGTAACGCTATCTCCTGTGATATTTCTAATTTTTATTATACATGGTCTTTCCTTTGGAATCACCAAGGCCATTTGGGGGTCATAATGTATAATTTCTCCACTTTTATAGGCCACTGGCCCATTCGTAGTTTCCAGTCCATCCAAACATTTTTGAATGATATCTTCCCTCTGCCAAAGTGGATCTCTAAGCTGTACTTCCACCTTTTGAGCCATATTCAATTTTGCGTAAGTATTTTTTTATAGTTTGTAATTTAAAGTGAATGTTATGAGGATGCATGTGGCAGCAATCGAACAGAGACCAGAGAGCACGCAGGTAATCCAAAAGGTCGCGCGTCGTCACGATTGTCACCTTTGTCTCAGTCCCACCAGTCTACATATTATTGTCTCTCTTGGTATCTGTATGGTCACCCACGAAATCCTGAACTTGAACTGGACGAATCTGGGACGAACCTCTGCCCGTTTTGTTGTTTTGGTATTGCAGAAGGCCTTTCTGCAAAATAATCATAATTAAACTGGGTAAGAGCAACCAAGAAGTAGTAGCAATTCTTAAAACTCTTACAGTAAGTAATACTGTAACATTCTTACTAAAATACAGTCAGTAAAGCAATGAGATTTATGAATATAGAAAATTAGACACAATATGACGTCAATATTTCTAAAAATCACTGTATCGAACTTTTTTTTTCTTAAACTTACTCTATTCCGTGGCTTCAGCAACTCATTTAATAAACCTCATCCGATTAATAGCCTATGTAATAATTAACTGTATTTAATTTAAAACGTTTATATAACGATATTTAGCATGCCTCATGTGTAATGTGTGTGATTTTTGTCCATAACGTATGATTAGACTTACCGTGTTTAATGGGAAAAAACTGCAAAACGCGAATTGTATACTGTGTTTATATCTGTAATCTCTGCATCCAAATCGATTTTATATTCGTCGGGTGACGGACGAATTCGGCAAGACTATTAAACGAATTAAAAAAAAAAACGGTTTTATGATCAGATGAAAGCGTTCTAAAGCGTCTGTTGTCCCTGTTCTGTGCTACTGACACTACCTGAAAACAAATATTACGTCACAAAGAGAAACAAAAAACAACCAAAAAACAAGAAAATAAATTTTTGTGAAATATTCGACACCAAAACAAACAAAAAAAAACGTCCGTAATGGCCGTAAAATCCAAGACTTTTTTGTAATGTTCATTGCGTGTACCGTTCTATTTACTATTTCAACACTCCACGAAAGGAAGTGTGGAGAAAAAGTATTTTCCCGTATTATTTCCTGCCAGTGTTACGGAAAGACTGAAGGGAGTGAAAGAGTTCAGATGAGGTGTGACTTGGCTGCTACTTCTCTCCTGCATTATATCTATATTTTACATGTATGTCATTATATTTTCTTTATCTGAATCAACCAATATTTCGAAAAAAAATACGACATATTTAGAAGCATTTCTGTTTTTGTTGTATTACTTTTGCCCATATGACCAGAAAGTTTTATGCAGTTGGTCGTTGCAGCTGGTTACACTTTATTTATAGCCCATGCTTATATAAACGTTATTGTATTAATTATTATAGTAGAAGTTTACTCGTGGCTCTCCCTGTGTATATCTCTGGTTTGATTGCACGCGAAAGAACAGAACACATGGTATATAATTAATGACGTTTATTGACTTAACCCGTAAATTATTGCAAATTTCTATTCAATTCAATTACTTTTTTTGTATAGTGCTTTTAACAATTGACATTGTTACAAAGAAGCTTTACACAATCAAAAGAATTATTTAAGTTTGTATGAAATGTGAATGCGTATGAATCAAAATGATAAGTACACCTAAATACTTTAATGCAACCCTCAAGATGACTCTACAATGATTATTGGTGCACTACAGCTGTAGCACTTATTCAATATGTCCTCAGGATTTGCCAGAAAAGCATGGATATGGCCAATCTATATAGATTGGCCATATCCATGCTTTTTTTTTTCATGCTGTTTGGGAAAAAGCTATTGGAGGAGTGTGCATATTGGTCTAGCTACCCAACCATTTCACAACCAGAAGTGTCGAATCGTTCCCGGAAGGATCAAAAAATAATAATGTGTAAAAAAAATAAGTGCCACAGGCAGTGATGTGATAAGTGCCTTCAAAAAAATTATTTTGACAAAAGGTCATTTACATTTAGGCATTTGGCAGACCCGCTTATTCAGACATGCAAAAGTGCTTTGTAGTTTCCATCATTGGAATAGATCCTTACAAGTTACTAATTAAGTATCATCAGTCAAACACGGTTGAGATTATTATTATTATTATTATTATTATTATTTTTGGGGGTGGGAGTCGGGAGAAGAAGATTAGCCCGAGAACTAAAGAAACGTATTTCTTAAGTCGTCATTTAAAGATTTCCAGAGACTCATCTGTAGACATCTAGAGGAAGTTCACTCCACCACATAGGTGAAAGAACAGAAAAGTGATGCACATTTTCCTCTAGCCCTGAGAGATGGTAGGATAAGCCGAGCAGCACTGGAGGATCTGAGGTAGCATCAGGGTTTTTGAATTTGATGCGGGTAGCTACAGGAAGCCAGTGCAGAGTGTGGAGTGGGGTGGTGTGGGAGAACTTGGGAAGGTTGAAATCGAGACGTGCAGTTCGGTTTACAGTAAATGAGATTGAGCTTTGGGTGATGCAGATTATGCCGACATACCAAGGGAACAACAGGTGCTTCCGACCATGTGCGAACAGTTTGATGTTACAGGTTTTCTAAGTATGAACATTTATGTAAGATGACACTACTTTCAGTAAGATGCCAGATGATCGCAGATGAAGATCGTGTCAGTCAGCGTAGCGTCGAAGCCAAATCGTAAAACGAGAGCCGTAGTCAAAAGAGGAAGCATTAGATCGGTAACCGGGAATAAGCGAAACACCTATCCAAAAAACACAAAACAAAAGTCGTGGTCAAAAACAAGGCAGTGCAAGATCAAAGCCGGGAAATCAAACATAGACACGACAATCCAAATCGAGAGGCGAGAAAACAAAACAAATTTGGCAACGTGAAGGCAATGAAACAAAACGAGAGAGAACTAAAGCAAAAATACTCAATAATCCAGCAATTTAAGCAGTGTCGACGACAGATTTGACCCTTCTGCTTCAGAACATCCCCACTGGAGACAAAGGTGTAACAATACACTCACTCACTCATCATCTATACCGCTTTATTCTGTATTCAGGGTCACGGGGGCCTGGAGCCTATCCCAGGAGACTTAGAGCACATGGCAGGGTACACCCTGGACAGGGGGCCAATCCATCACAGGGCACAGACACACACACATACACTCACTCATTCACACACTACGGGCAATTTGGGAACGCCAATTAGCCTAACCTACATGTCTTTGGACTGTGGGAGGAAACCGGAGCACCCAGAGGAAACCCACCAAGCACGGGGAGAACATGCAAACTCCATGCACACAGAGACGGGAATCGAGCCTGGCCGGGGATCGAAAACGGACCCTGCTAACCACTACACCACCGTGCTGCCGTAACAATACACACTTTAATAAAAATAAAAATAAAAAAGCCTCTACTACTAATAAGAGAATAAGTATGTACAAAATAAAAGTAAGAAAAGGGAGACTATAATATAAATTATATACAATATATATATATATACTGTAAATTATACAGAATATGTTATAATGTGTGACATGTTTGCAAGGATGTGTGATAAAGTGACTAGTAACTGTGTGCTAATTTTGTCAGTGATTGAGGTTGTGTGTTTAATGCCTTTTTAGCCTGAAGGAAAAAGCTGATGTTCAGTCTTTCAGTACGTGCTATGAGTGACCGGAGTCTCTTACCAGATGGCAGCCACTGAAACAGATTGTGATGAAGGTGGTGAGTCCTCAGAAATGTGGACTTCCAGATACTTGTAAATCGTCACCCTCTCCACCAGTGTCCCATTGATTTTGAGTGGGGTGTACTGAGAGTCTTGCTTTCTTCTCCTAAAGCCCACCACCATCTCCTTGGTTTTTGAGACATTTAAGTCCAAGTTATTGATCTTACACCAATAAGATAGTGCTGCTGTCTCCTCCAGATGAGCTGGAATTAACATTTGGAATTAACAGTTTGTATTGCTCATAAGGACTATTATGCATGGTCTTTCCTTTGCAAAATGTTTTCCTTCAAAAGAAAAAAAAAATAGGTAAGTGCAACAGGGCTATTCATGTGACTATTATTAGCAGAATTAATAGCAATTTTTAAATATATTTACAGTAAATAATAACTACACACATTATGCTAAATTAAAGAAAAACACACAATTAGCAAAGCAGTTCAAGAAAATTAGTGCGTGGAACTGACACTTGGAATCAACTCCATCATTTGGAACAGGAATCAGACTTGATGCAAATATTTCTGAAACCGACTACTAGCACTGTATCAAACTGTATCCCATAACGGCAGCAAATCAACAAAACCACAACCGTTTATAATAACAGCAATATTGGACAATTTTAATCGTCTTTGAAATAAATAACTATTATTTCAAACATACTTGTATAACCATATTTATCTGCTCCACGAGTAACATTTGTGATTTTTATCCAAGTCCAACAAAAACAGTGCAGTAAATCAGTTTATTATTTTCCATAAAACTATTTCCTTTATCTATCATTTTCTATAAAACTCCCTGTCACAGACTGCTGGTGTTATTGGCAGACCTGGCTGATGTAGTTGCCGTGGACATATACGGCAGGCATAAACGCAGAGGGTGTTCTGAACAGAAATAGTCTTTTTATTAAAAAATTTAAAAAACAGACAACAAACTCAAACTATAACTAGGGCTCAGGGCTACACACAGGCTCTTATTAGCAGACACAAGGGACTAGAGCTGAACGCAGGGACTAAGAGCTGAACGCAGGGAGACATGGAGCTGGAACTAACCAAAGACACATACGGACTAGAGACGAGGCAGGACAAGACAGGACTAGAGGCTAGGGACAAGACAGGACTGGAGACAGGACGAGAACGAGACAGGACCAGGGACAGGGCGAGACTGCACGGGTTAGTGGTTACTGGGATTAGTAGCTACATTGAATACTGATGTACTGGATGCTGACCTAACCAGGTTAATATCTAATAGTATTAGTGGCTAACCGGGTTAGTACTGACCTACTAGGGGAACTGGAACACAAGAGGCAAGGCACACATGAGGCTATTCCAAACTAGCGGCTAACCTACTAGCGACCAGAACCACTAGCCGTCAATCCCACTAGAGACTAGCTTACTGGAGGCTAACCCTACTAGCAGCCAACCCTGCTAGCGGCTAAGCACTCAAGTGCTCAGATAAGGTACACTACATACAAAGAACTAAACAACAAGACTGGGGACACACAGAACTGTACTTACACATGAGGAGACACAGCCTAACTAAACAAGACAGCTCCATGAATCCAATAACACAAAGAACATAAAGCAAACCAATAATAGAGCCCTCTTAAAAAAACACAGGTTAAACAATATAACTAAAATATAAAACTCAAAGAAACAAAACAAAACTAAACAAAAAGGAATGCCCACATGACAGTAATATAATTTAGATATATACATACAATTACACAAACAATGCTCGACCCAGTTTCCCAGAACAAACTGCTAATCTTTAATGAACCACCTCGGTTCAGGTGAGTACTCTCATCACCTGACCGAGGTGCCTTCTGGGAAACTGAGTCGATCAACAAAAACTGCAAAACAGACAGACATGAGAACAGTGCCCTCTAGTGGAGGTCCCTTACACTCCCTTATACCACCCTACATTTTTATTCCCATTATTTTCCTTTTCATCAATCTTAACCAGACACCATTTTTTAATATTTATCCTGCTAATACACAGACATTTTTCTTGGTCAATTACTGAAGTTAACTGCTGACTAGATTATTTCTTTTCATAATACCCCAAATAAAGCAAAGTTAATAAACATAATCAAATATAATATAATACCGACAAATAAAAGAAAACAGAAGGAGTTGATGGTTACAATACCTTGTATAATTACTAATTGCAAGTCACTTTATTCTGGCACTTTATATAAAGCTTACCATGCAGGTCTGACATTCTGATATGGTCTATGTTCAGTGCTAAGTCAGGCTTTGCATTTCAGTTTGCCTTACTGACTGCTTTTATTTAAGATTTATAGAATGTTTGTCTACAGCATGATATGGAAGTCAGGCCTGAGGATCAGCAATGGAAAAGGATGGGGGAAAGCCCTTTCATCTTTTGTCAAAACAAATTTTCATTTGTCTAGCAGTTGTGCTACAACATGAAGAGATCTCATCTTTAGACCTGCTGCCCCACCTTCTGTCTTTATTTCACAGTTAAGTAGAACATAATAAGGTGTCATTTCTGCTGCTACCTCCAGATTTTGCTACTGTGTATAAAATGAACATTGATCATAGGCTTGTTGTAAAATTAGCCGAGACACACAAATTTACTTTATTTATCTCATACCTATTACACTCTGCACCATACTGTGATAAGTCAAAGAAACAGGAATAATAGTACAACACAAAAAATGTTAATGTGATTTTTTAAAACTATACCTTCTGCTAAGCCAGACCAGAGACAGGACATAATCTCTCTCATGTGCCCATGTATGGTGTCTCTGCTTATTACTATTCCTCCAAATATCACAAATGTAATGCTTATTAATTATTTCATCAAGACTTCCTTGTCATACATCATGTACTTTCGGGTGGTTCTGATGTCAGAATATTCAAAATGTCTGGCTAACAAAAATATTGATCTCTCTTTCATCAAAAGCCAACAAAAAGACAAAGTGTCTTATCCATATAAAGTGACAATATACTCTGACATACTGTGATAGTAAGTTGAGGTAGTGCAATAAATGACATGATGGATAAAAATCAGTAATCATTTCTTCATATAGGAAGTATGTAAAAAAAAAGTTTGTGAATGTACAGTTAAACCTCGGGTTGTGGGCATAATTTGTTTCAGAAGCGTACTTGTAATCCAAAACACTTACATATCAAAGCAAATTTCCCCATAAGAAATAATGTAAATTATTAATACAAAATGTAAAGTAAAAATAAAATAAATTAACCTGCACTTTATCATTTAAAAGAATCATGGCTGGTGTAAGATGAGAGGAGAGGAGAGCAGGGGGGGGGGGCTATTGTATAGGATGACTTGCACACACACATGCATACTACTCATATTTCAAGACCTCGCTTGTTTATTAAGTTAAATTTTAGTGTGTGAAGGTGTGCAGACTTTTAGATGTAAAATGTGTGATTCATTAGACCCTAATTAGACCCTAAAACAAAAGACTACTAAAACAAAAGACTACTAAAACAAAAGACTACTATTAACTGTATAATGTCTTTGGCATCTCACTTGTTTATTAAGTTAAAATTTATTTAAAAAGTTTGCTCATCTCGCAAAACACCCGCAGACCAAGTTACTCGCAATCCAAGGCTTCATTGTACCATTTTACTAGTCTTGTAGCTTTTACTTGTACTTACAATACAGTAACACTATACTATTTTAGTGCACATTTGTCACTTCATCAAAAAGGTCAGCTCTCAGGTATTATCGAGTGACGCATGGTACTGTACCTGACATGTAGACTGACATTGCTCCTTTAAGACATGGCCAAGCATGTGCACACATTTGTTGGCAGTTGGCAGGAAACTGAAGTGTGTGAAAGTGTGCATACTTTTAGATGTAAAATGTGTGATTCATTAGCCCCTAATTAGACCCTAAAACAAAAGACTATTATTAACTATATCATGTCTTTGGCAGAAGTATTGTTTGAGTGCCTATTTATTAATAAGTTCAATTCAGTTCACTGTTTTTATGACCTTGTTACATACAGTATGTCATTTGCAGTAAAGCAGGTGGAGTCTTGTCAACTTTGACAAATAAATGTTTAATTAAAATGTTAATGTGTGTATTGTTGCTTTGTTTATATTTTGGTGTCATTAGATTAATTGACCTGAATTAAAATACTCCTCGATTAAAGGTTAAAACCAGTTAAAAGAATTTAAGTAACATTAATTTTGTGATATACCAGTATGAATTAAATCAATTTAAAATATTTTGTAAATGTAGCACATTTGTTGTTAAATAATAGTTTAGTTTTACTATTGCATTGACTTGAGATTTTTATGATATGTACTCAATTTTGTACATCATTGTACTAAATGTAGTTATTCAGGCCTTCTTCCTTTTTTTTACTGACTTTTACTCATTTCATAAAGTATATTTAAATGATTTTACAACTTTTGTAATTACTCAATATAAAACCACAGTTTTATTTTTTAGAGTGTGCTTGTTCAGTCTCTTGTTATTATTGATAGGAATTTTACCGCACTTACATAAGTCACTCTGAATAAGGGCGTCTACCAAATGCAAATGTGAAATGTGATGTAAATGTACCCAGCCGTAGTTGAGTAGAGCCACCATATTGGAGGGATATATTGTACCTATGGTACTGCATTTTTAATGTTAGGAAGAGCGACTTTGAAACACTTAAATACTTTAGTGCCTCAAGATTTCCCAGAATGCATGAGTATGGCTAATCTAAACTATATATGATTTCCAGGACCTGTGGTTATGCGCTAGGCTGGCTAAGTCCTTCTATTCTATAAGATATACTGTACATCGTGGAGACACTGTTTAATGATAAAATTTAGTATTAAACATGTTATATGAATGAGAGCAGTTATTTAAGCAATAAAAAAATATCCGTAGGATCTTACATCCTTCCTACATTACTGACATGCCTTGTAATTGTGTAATTGCAAAACCTTTTTGATTTATTACAACATGTTGAATAGCAGGGTTCTACAAACTACATTTAGCTTGCAAACTAAATTATGTATGCGACTCAATTAAACTTTCAATTCAATTCAAATTTATTTGTCTAGCTTTTAACAATTGTCATTGTCAAAAAGCAGCTTGACACAATCAAAAGAATTATTTAAGTTTGTATGAAATTGTGTGAATCTGTATTAATCAAAATTGTCAGATAGTCCCTGATGAGCAAGCCGAGGGCGACAGTGGCAAGGAAAAACTCCCTGAGATGGCAGTAGGAAGAAACCTTGAGAGGAACCGGACTCAACAGGGAACCCATCCTCATTTGGGTGAAACAGAAAGCAGTTATACAGTATACCAGTTGATGTTAATTGGTGTTAATTTGGAGGCTCAGGTAGACTTGTAGGAAATTGCAGTCCTAAACTATTGAGCGACTGCAGCCAAGTCAAGTCCTCGGAGAAACACCTGTCAACATCAGCCGAGGCCAGAATCGTCTTCATGGTAGAGTGAAACCGTTCCCAGACTTCAGACACTTCCCAAAGAGACCACACAGCCATCCATGTGACGAGATCTCCAACCAGAAGTGGGGCACCAGGATGAGTTAGACGGGTCCAGAGAACAGAGGGGGTCTGGATCACTGGCAGCTCAGGAACGACATGTGTAGCTCGACAGAGATACAGGGAGAGAGAAAGAGAGAGAGAGAGAGAGAACAGGAGAGGGAAGAGCAGAAGAGGAGAGATAACAGTTAAGTATGGTCACATAATATATAAGGTGAATGTATATTTAGTGACACGTTTTCTATTTTAATATCAAAGCATTAAAGAGACTTGATAGAAACATCTGTTTGCAGATTTTTATTTTGTTATCAACCAAAAAAACAAACCCGCAGCTCGGCAAATGTGCAAATTTGGACCATGGACACCATGGTTCTTCCATGATGCATGAATGAGTGTGCGAGTGATCAGGGCATTCATGCAGCAGATTCGCCATCCGTGATCAGCGCAGTTGAATCCCCTTCGTGATGGTGCATCCACCGCATGATTGGAGATTCATTAGCTATGACCCCATAGATTTTCGTCGCACATTGTTGTGCCCGTGAGATGTGCACGTAGTTGCGTCACCCGTTGTTGTGGCTTGTTCTGCTGCGGCGCGGTTAGTTGCGGGCCGCATTATTGCGGCGAGTGTAGTTGCAGTGAGCTTAGTTGCGGCGAGCATTTTTGCGGCGAGCTTTGTTGCGGCGAGCTTTGTTGCGGCGAGCCTTGTTCCGTCGCGAGACACGTGTTTTCTTCATCTGCGCGTTGTTCCGTCGCGAGACACGTGTTTTCTTCATCTGCGCGTTGTTCCGTCGCGAGACACGTGTTTTCTTCATGTGCGTGTTGTTCCGTCGCGAGACACGTGCTTTCTTCATGTGCGCGTTGTTCCGTCGCGAGACACGTGTTTTCTTCATGTGCGCGTTGTTTCGTCGTGAGACACGTGTTTTTTTCACGTGCACGTTGTTCCTTCGCGAGACACGTGTTTTCTTCACGTGCGCGTTATTGTGTTGAGCGATGTATGGCGATTCACATATAATGCTGGAATATAAATTTAAAAAAGCAGTTCAAGAATTGAGAAGAATTTTTGGAATCATCTCCATCATTAGGAACAGGAATTAGACTTAATGCAAATATTTCTGAAATCGACTACTAGCACTGTCAAACTATCAAACTTATCCGGAATGTGCTATAAACCACAACCATTTCTACCGTAATAACACAACAAGTTTGTATAATATTAATAGCCTATGAAAACATTTATTTTATATCATTTAAAACACTGTATATATGAGTAATTTTACTTTGTTCATAATATATGATAAGCCTTACCGTGCTTTCTGGATTACAATCAGCTGAGTGAGTAATAAAGATGTACCTGTTTCCCCATCTACCTGATCGTGCGTTGGCATGCAAATATTTGACGTAACATTGACGTAAATTCAAAGCACTTCATCACACTTTAATCTTTTAGATTTTCAAAGAAACTCCCAGATAAAAGGGACAAAAATAAAATAAAACAGTACAGTAAATCGGATCATTTTTTCCCACAGATGATAAAACTCCATTATAGCACTTTAAATTTTCAATCCTATTATTTTACTTTTCACCTATTTAAAAAAATATATAATATTTCTACTGCACACAGACATCTTTGCTTGCCCAATCACAGAAGTCAACAGCTGACAGGATGATTTGTTTTTTAGTACAAATAATGCCCAAAACATATATATATATATTTTTAAAAACCTATTTTCGTACAAAACGGGCAAAAGTAGCTGATATCCACAATACCATGTATAATGTAAGTTTATATAAAGCTCGCCATGCAGGTCTGACATCATTCAGCCCAAGTTCAGTGCTCCATGGTCCATATATAGGTCTTGCATTTCAGTTTGTTTTATTGACTGCCCTTACACCAGATTTATAGAACGTCTTTGTATTTGATCTTTCTAAACCTACAGTATATGATATGGAGGTCAGGTTTGAGGATCAGCCTTTTTTAAAAGTCACCAGTATATTATCAACAAGTCTAGTGTAAGGAGCCCGGTTCCTAGAGAAGAGCAAAGCTTCTCCTTCCCTTTCAGAGGTATTGTGGGTAAGAAAAAAAATCCCTAAAATTCTCTAACCCCATTCAGCAGCATTCACATCGTCACTGTGCATTTCTTGATCAAACATTTCATCAGTTTTGTTTGCACTACTACTGCAAGGTGCAACTACTGCACCTTCCCCATCCCTGCAACCGAGTCAAATCAGCAAACAAATGGAATAGAAACTGAATGGGACGTGTTTGACACATTTGTTTAAAACATGACTCATTTAGCAGGAAGGACTAGAGCAAGAAGATTGATTAAATTGTCATTGATAACCATTTTTTCTAACTTATAATCATTTTAACCTTATTAACATTTTCCAAAAAAAGCACAAAACTATTTATTCTGGAAGAAAAATATCTTCTCATGTCCAGCAACTTTATACTTTCTATCATTTTCAACAAGATTTTTTGATGTATGTTGCATCCACAGGTAGATTTAGGCATGCTAATAAGATCTTCTATCTAGGGCGACAACGTACTGTATGCACAAAAAACAAAATCAGATTAGTGGTGATATTCAATTACATTTTATTTGTACAGCACTGTTAACAATGGTCATTGTCAAAAAGCAGGAATAAAAGAATTATGGATGTAAACTAGAAAAGAAAAAAAGTATGTATTATAATGAGCTGTAATCATAAAAATGAAAATGAACAAGGCTTGAAATATTTCACTTTACATGTATTGAAGCCATCTTAGCCATTTTCTAACTTATAATTTCTTTAACATTTTTCAAAAAAAAAAACCCCACAAAAGTATTTGTTCTAGAAGCTAAAAAAACCTTCTCATGTCCAACAACTCCACCAATGGATATGCGCATTCACCTTATGAAAATAAAAAGTTGTGAGTTTATTTGCATGTTGCCTACTTAAAAGTTCAAATGTCATTGTTTTTTAATTTAAGGGACACACCCAGAGAAAAACTCCACTGATAAAAAAAAGCGAAATTCAGAAGAAAAAAAACAAGCACAAGTGGAGAAAAAAATAAAGATACTATTAATAGATCTATTTACAGCAATGACGTTTTGACAATCAATGACTTTTTGACTGTCAAAATAAATTTACCTTTTTTAAAAATAATAACATAGCTTATTTTAGATAAATATTTATGTAAAAACAAAAATGCCTGTGGAATGATAAAATCACAGGTGACATGGAGGAGGACAATGCGGAGAAGTGGTTGATGGCTGAAGTTACCTGCATTCTCACCCTGTGGGGTGAAGAGTCAGTTCAAGATAAAATTTAAGGCTCGTACAGAAATAAATGTGTTTTCGAGGAAATTTCGGCTACAATGGTTGAACAGGGATACAAACGTTCCTGGCTCCAGTGTCAAAAAAAGAAAGATCACAATAATAAGCGAGCATCAAGCATATTTCGCCTTCGTTCCATCTTGGCTAGTGTGTAGTGCAAGAACCTCCCTTTAAGTATGCGCGATGTTTCAGTTGAATGTAAACACTTGAATGACACGGATATGGGTCATAGTTGAAAGAACGTGTAAACAAATCAGAATTGTGCATCAAGACCTGCAGTGTAAACGGGGCTATGTTCACACACTACAGGCAATGTGCTTAATCTGTATGTCTTTGGACTGTGTGAAGAAACCGGAGTACCCAAAGGAAACACCAAGCATGGGGAGAAGATGCAAACTTTATGCCTAACGAATAAATCACCTCTTTAACTCAAATTTTAAGAAGCTGCATTAACTGTGATTTAGCTGAGCAATTTGCTGGTTGGAATAACATTGCTAGGAATGTGTCTCACAACAGTGTGTCCTCACTTCTTGTACTGTATCCAACGTTGCTGCAGATTTCTCAAGAGGACCCTGTCTTTGCATGGGGCAATTTAATCAAAAATTTTTTCAAGTTGTTGTTGTTAAACATGAAAAATATTGATCGGTAATAAGCAATGATTGAAGCTAATTCAATAAAACTAATCAGTTTATTTACTTCATTTAAAATCTTTCGAATGAAATTAATCGAAAGAATTCAAGTGTGTGTTAAAAATATAATTTGTTAGTCAAATGCTAATTCCTATCTGTGAAATAAATTGAGATAACAGTGTAATTTTTTTTAGGTATTTATTTTTGATATGTCCAAATGAACCAATTGTGTATGTGATTTTCAGAGAATTAATTAAGGTAATATAACTCTTTAATATTGTGATAACAAGGCCACAGCATTTTTAGAGTGTATATTGTAGATTTCAATGTCGTTTTATCTATCACACAAACCTAAAACCCACACAGACATAAATTGAACATAACAAACAAAGACATAAATATTGAATTTATTCATTTAATTTTCATTGCCTTTGATTTCACTGCTGAATTTCAATTGAATTGTGTATTTTCACAAACTGCACTGATTATATCATCAGTTTCTCAAACCTCACTGCATTACAGCTTCATGTTTGAACTTGGTTAAAGTTTTTTTTAAGAACCACCTACTGCTGGGGTTTAGGGGACTTCCCTATTGCCTCGTGCATGTTTTAAACCTGCTCTGTACATGTTTATGTGCATCTAAAAATAACTTGTCAAATATGTAAATAAAAAAAGCCATCTAATAATGATGATGCTAATTATTATTATTATTATTAAATTGTATGAGAAATGCTTATAAATCCTACAGTGAAAAAAAACTTCCTTACCACAATGCATGACTAACAAAGAGGTTTAAAAAAATAGTGTTAATGATTTAGATTTTACCTTTAACAACATTTTTTAAAACATTTTTGTAAAAATTTTTAATATATATTGTATATGTGTCCATAAATTGAAAACATAGAAAATGTACAAAACACACACAGACGTCAATCTAGAATTATTCATAGAAGTTTCAGTCCTATTGATTAAACCGCTGAATTTCCACTGAATTATGAATGTTCACAAACTGCACTGATTATATTGCAGGTTCTTAAAATTCACTGCATTCCACCTTCATGCTTGAATTTGAATGAAGTGTTTTAACAACCACCAATGCTGGAGCTTTAGAGCGCTCTGACAGCTGTGGTGGCCAGAATAATTCTGTACTAAACCACAACTTGTATAATAAAATGTTTTTAAAAAACTGGTGGAATTTAAATTTTTTAATCACAATGAGGACAAAAACACAGCTAGATTCAAAACAGTTTCATTTTTATGTAAATGAAACAAGCTTACAAGTTTTGAAATTAATGACTGAAAAGTGTGAAAAGTTTAACGGTTGATGAGGGGATTTCCATTGATGGTGTGCTCATTCTGTTCTTTCACCACGCCTTCCTTTTTGCTTTTTTCACTGCTGTGACAATGACACTCAGGGAAATCATTCTCAAAGTTACATACACATGATGCAACAAATCAGCAACGCTGCACTGGAAAAAGTAAGTTATAGAAAGATCTGTATTGATTAGATCTGTACAGGTATGTCCAAATGGAGTTGTATTGCCAAGTAGTTTAATAAAAGCATGATCTCACTCTGAGTCAATGTTGCACGATTTTGTAAAGCATGCTTTATAGATGAGTTTGTTGTTTTCAGTGGAGAAAATACGAAGTATTTCTGAGTTTGCTGCATCTTTGATAATATGAACGGCAGTCAGGACATGACCGTACCCGTAATAACAACCAAGTCCATGAGTAACTGTTTTTGTTGCAAAATCCATAAGCCTGGTATTTTCCTTGTGGTAAAAATTATTGAGGCAAAATCATATCCTTGTATCAAACTGATTGTGGTAATAATCGGACCATTGCAGAGTTCAAATTGTTCCAAGCATTGAATCAGTTTTTAAGTCGTGTTCCATTTTGAGTCATTCTCTAAATGACAGTACACACTTGCTCTTTCATACTGTGTGTCATGGCCTTTTCTTTAACTGCACAATACGTCACCAACTGTATTATGCATGTTTTAAAACTACTCTGTGCATCTACACGTCACCAACTGTATTATGCATGTTTTATTCCTACTCTGTACATGCGTGTATCTACAAAAAAATGCAAAAGATCTCAATAAAAAAATCAATACAATAATGAGTATGTTAATAGTAATTATTATTATTGAATTGTTTCAGCTTGTACATCTTACACCGATGTATGGAAATAAAAATGCTTTTGTATATTCCATCAAAACTCTTTAAACCCCATGTCCAGAAACCTGTCTAAATCTGCATATGTTATCAACAACACATTTAATAATGTTTCTTAGTTAAAACGTATTTTTCTTTATATACAGTAGTACGTTTAGTACTTAGTATATTAAGTGAATTTTAGAAGGTCATGTACTTAGATCTTCAATTTGTAGCCATCCTTATATACAAGTAGCCGTACAGTACATATAAGCAGCCATCCATCCATCCATAGCCGTACATAAAAATAGCCATCCATGCATACAAATAGCCAAACATACAAGTAGACATAGAAACAAGTAGCTCTGCATACAAGTAGCTAACCATACAAACAAGTAGCCTTACACACAAATACCCATCTATCTACACAATTAGCCGTACAAACAAGTATCCATCCATTTATACAAGTACTGTAGACATATATACATGTAGCCATCCATAAATACAAGTACCTTTAAATACAAGTAGCCATCCATAACAAATAACCATCCATCTATACATCTATTGAAGTAACTGTACATCCTAGTAGATAAAAAGTCATACAAAAATTCAAGTAGCAGTACATACAAGTAACCACCCATATATACAAATAGCCATATACTGTATTGTATACAAATAAATATAAATACATGCAAGTAGTCATACAGAAGGCAACAATCTACTGTAATTTTACAGGCTCATACAGTGGTTACTTTATAGAAATTCCCTGTAGAATCTAAATGCATAACTGAATATTACAGTTTAACTTTAATTTTCTCTGTTTATTAAACAAATGTATACTTGATAATAATGTAACTTTATGTTTTAAAAAATCTATATTATGAATCTCATTATATTATAAATTCTGAATAACCGTGTTTTTTTTTTTTTTTTAGATATCTATAAAATATACAATAAGCACATTGAAAATCAAAAACTTTTATTTAAAGGTAGAGTCAAAACATTACCCAACGAACCAACCAGAGAAATTTTTTTTTCGGTAAAATAATATTCAAAAGAGAAAACTATAGTCATGAATAATTCTTAAATTGCATATGAGAGACTACTCAAAAACTTAAAACCAAAAAAATTTATCTATGGCAATAAATTTTTTTTACACTAAATTGCATAATAAAGGCTACTTAAAATCATGCCAAAACATAATAACTTGTTAAAACATTTTAAGCTTTTTAAATTGTAAGAATGTTTAGGAATAATAACAATACAACTATCTATCTTAAGTCTCTATCACAAGTATTTGTCTAGTTTTGACTATTGGAAAGTTTCCTGTGGTTTAATATGGCAACATCAGTCTTTCAAAATATTATTCATACTGAGTTATTCTATTACTATTTCCTGTATACTATTATAATTCTTTGCAGTTAAGCCTTGGATGGCGAGCATACTTCGTTCCGGAGAACGAAGAATGTGGAAGAGAAGAAAAAGTGCAGGATGACTTTAATGCCCATGTACACAAAAACATGCACACACACACACACACACACACACACACACACACACACACACTGAACATTGCTATTGACTTTTTAACCGTTTTCTTCACGAGAGCCATTGTTGGAGGTTGTTGTTACTAAAGAATAGTCACTACACTTAGACATAAAATAATTAAAATGCTTTACGCACTCGCACACACACACATTGTCACGATGTTATAATTAACAGTACGTGCGCGCACAGATGTTTAATATACAAATGAAGCAAGCACACTGTGACCGAGCATGGGAGACGATTACCCATAATCCCACAGTCGAGAGAGAGAACAATCATTGGCTCAGTTGTGATAACATGACGTTTGGTAGACAAAGCGCATGTGTGCTACAGTAGTCATAAATCGAGTCCTTACTCTTTAATCAAGTTAAAATTTATGAACATTTATGAATTTTGGAAAATGCTCATAGACTAAGTCACTCACAGTCGAAGGTTCCAGTGCAGTTGGTGATTAAATGTATAAAAATTAGAAAGGACCTGGTTTGTTGGGTTTGTAACTTAGTAAGCTATTCCTCAAGCAGTATAGTTCTAAATAGTCATAATAGACGTGGACTTGCAGGTATAGTTATGTCTCAACATCAGCGCACACACCTGTAGAGAACACTCACTCACTCATCATCTATACCGCTTAATCCTGTATATACCTGGAGGAAACCCACCAAGTACAGGGAGAACATGCAAACGCCATGCACACAGAGACGGGGATCGAACCCTGGCGGTGCAAGGCGACAGTGCTAACCACTACACCACCGTGCCGCCCTGTAGAGAACAGACATGTTAAAAAATGCTTTTGAAGAACAAAATAACAAACTGGCAGTTAATCAGAAAACTACCTATGAATGAATAGACATGGCACTTAGAATTTAAAATATAGGACAGAAAGAGAAGTATTAACTTACATCTGCAAAAAGCACTAACCCTGATCTGTTCTCTCTAAAATGCACGATAAGCAGCTTAACAACACGAAATGCCATCTCATTAACTTCACTTTTAGAGCAGACATCACTGACATTTACATTTACAAAGAATGATCAATTCCATTATATTACCATTTCTATTAACAATAAACATGCATTATCAAACATGTACAGTATTGATATTAGGCTAAATATTTCTGAAAGAACACAATTGTTATTCACAGTTTTTTATACTGCTAATTAAAAATAATTGCATCTAAACTTCAAATTATACACCAAGTAAATTAAATTTGTGTTTATTTTATAGACTATCGGCTCACTTTGATTTCAAACCTAAGCCACTGAAATTATCTCCATTATTAGCAGATGCTGACGATAATGACGGTTACCACTTAACATGAAACAGTTAACACTATTTGACATTCAAAAGACAATCTAAAACAATGTAATAACGCTTGACAGCAAAATCCATGAAAATATAAACGCTCGAGTTAGTGACATATTCATATTCTATTCACAATCTCGACAGCTCGCTAAGCATAAACTTCATGCATTGCTTCTGGTAAAACAACTTTTATGAATAAAGTACTGTCGAACATAAAGAAAAAAATTTAAATTACAATTCAATATGTTGGACAAATGCTGATTATCTATATAAATGAGAAATGATGTGTGCGACAAGTTAACGCATACTTGACTGAACATGATACTTAAAATTGATGCTTTTAAAATAATAACACAGAACAAATTACTTCGATAGGACAGTAATGAACTTTGACCAGCTTTGCACTCCAATCAATTTCCAAAAAATACTGAATCACAGCTTGTACATCTTACAGTGTAAAATTTATAGAAAGAAAAATGCTTTTCCACCAAAACTCTTTAAACTCCATGTCTAGAAACATGTCTAGATCTGCATATGTTATCAACAGCAAAATCAATAATGCTTTCTTAATTAAAACATAGTTTTCTTTGTGTAGTACTTGTAGTACTTTTTTATATTAAGTATTATTACTTAAGTACATTTTTAGTGCATCCTGTTCTTAGGACTCCAATCATACAGTAGATCTACAATGTATTGATCAGACAGGTATGATCTAATCCATTTTAATTCCTGTCCATTTCATAGCTTTAGCTACTGTTTTCTTGTTACAGATGCAGATTTGTATGAAATAATCTAATTAACTAATAAAGTATGATGTATTATTATGGATGAAACAGATGTCAGGACACAAAGTGGTTAAAATCAGTTCCACCTTTATCTGCTGCTGATTTTGCTCAACATTCAGTCTCTATAGTAACAGTGATCTTTCTCCTTATTTGTTAATTCATTGCTAGAATTTGTTGCCATAATTTTCACCTCTGAAAGTTTGTTAAACAAGCATGAACTATTTATATTATCAACAGCAAATTTAATAATGTTGACGCACATAGTTCCTTTTGTGGAGTACTTGTAGTACTTTTGTACTTTGAGAAAATTAGAACATCGTGTACTTAGGACTTTAACTTGAGTAAAATGTTTAAAGCAGTATTGGGGTAGTCCTACTTTTTGAACAAAGCTATGCAACATAATCCTGCTAATTAAACTTAAACTAGCTGAAACAACTAGACTGAAACAAACAAACACGTGATTCGGGGTGCAAGGCGGACCATTACAAATGTACAGAACGTACAATAAGCAATATTTCAGTTTTTAATAGAATAGAGTAGAGATCAATAAAACACAGTTTTTCGTGTAAAAAAGAAAGTATTAGATTCTTTACCGCTGTGGAAAATTTACAAAATTCATTGTATGGAATAAGGCGATTATCTCTGGAGCATATTGAAATATAGACTCTTAATGTCATTTCGGGTATTTACATTTGAATCACTTGTATTTGCAATGCACACTGTAAACCTTTTTGTTGTTAAATAACAGTAAGTTACTGATGTCATTTCCACTGTAATTTTACTGTACCCATACTGTTAAATCACTTTACAGTTTATTACCGTAAATATAAAACACAGTATATTTCTGTTTTTTTTTGTTTGTTTTTTACAATTTACAGTAAAATATAAGCAGGACAGATGCCAGCAATCTGCTGTAATTTTTTCAGTATACAGTACATCCAGTATTTATATCATAGCAATTTTCGATAAAAATTCTATGCGTAACTGATTATTTTAGTTAAACTTTTATTTTAGTTCTCTGGCTATTAAACAAAGGTAAAATTGATAATAAAAGAACTTTAGGTTTAAAATAAAAAAATCTACAATATAAAAGTTATTATATTTAAAAAATCCAAATGAAAGTAGAAAAGTATTGTTCTGTAAATATCTATGAAATATACAATAAACACATCAGAAAGGATATAAATAAAAAACGTTTATTAAAAGGTAGAGGCAAAAAATTATTCAAGGAATGAGCCGCAGAAACATATAGGTAACAAAATTTCTTTATTAATAAATTTGTTCTACGGCACATTACTGCTTCAATTGAAAACAATACATTACTGCCAGATTGTCGCTGTTTTTTAACATCAGTTTATTACAGTGCAGGGTGAATAGACATAATCCTTAACCGTTTACGATTCTGTTAAATATTTGTTCTTTGTTGCCCTATGATAAGCCACATCGGATTATTTGAAGTTTTTACATTCGACATATATTTTGAGTGAGTATACAGCAATGTTTCGGCAGTATGAAGCAAAATTATAAATCTAAATAGTTGTTTTGATGATGTATCCATTGCCTTTTTTTTTTAAAGAAGAGTATGCATTTAAAGCAAAATTAAGGAAAGTAAAGTGAGACGTTTAAAAGTGAGACCAAGTGCAGAGGTAGTTTGATGGCTTTGACATTGAAGCGGGGTTTATTCACAGTAATCACTCCATGGAGTGTAGCATCTCATGCCATGTTCTACTATTTTTTTGTTTTACTGATGCAAGATTATTGCTAAAGTAAATTTAACCCAAGTTTAAAAATCTGAAGTATATGAATTGATTATTTTTTATCAAGTATGTGTTCTCTTTTCTGTGATAATGAAATCAGCACAGGTGATTGAAGCAATTCTGATTCTTTTGTTTCTCAAAATAATTATCTGAACGTTTCGTATAAAATCCAGTTGGACCACTGTATCCTGTTATCCCTCACACTTAAATAGTGAGGTAAATTAATCAGAAATTCATGTTCAAATGAAAAAAAGATATTTTATTAAATCCATACGTAGTTGTACATCCTTAACAAAAATGCTTGACATAAATGTTAGTTATATTTCAACACTAAGTGATGGTGTGTTATCCACAGGTGGAGACCAACATGATGGGAGTGATATCTGCAAAATATGGAGATGACTGGAGCATTGTTCCATGTTTTGTACATTGCGGATGAGACAAGAGGGAGCTGACAGAACTTTCCCATTGTTGGAATCAATGCTATTGAGACAAACTCTTTGGTGGCAGCTGTTGATGTTTGTTTTAAAGGTTTTTTGTATTCGATATTAAATACACAATTTTATATATTTTTTTCAATTTAAACTTAAGTTTAAAAATAAACAATGTTGATTTGTAATAAGTAATGATTGTTGTTCTTGAAACTAATAATAATAACTAATAATAAGTGTGTTAAAATATATTTGTGGAATAATAGTGTGAATTTAAGATGAATACTTGCTTTTTTTTAGGCATTTATTTTGATATGCCCAACTAAAACAATCACGTGTGTGGTTTTCAGAGATCGTATTAAGGTAACATACACCTTTAATATTGTAATATTTACAAGGCCACAGTATAATATTTACAGTGTAGATTTCAATTTCTGACACACACACACACACACACACACACACACACACGCACACACACACACACACACACGTTTAGGGGACTTCCCTACTGCCTCTTGCATGTTTTAAAACTGCTCTGTACATTTTTTTTCACGAGCATCTAAAAATCCATCCAATAATGATGGCGTTAATTAATATTCTTATTAAATTTTTAAGAAAACAGCTTGTTTGTCTTACATGGTAAAATCAACATGAAAATAATTTGGTATATTCCACCAGAACGCTCTAACTCGATGTCTAGAAACCTGTCTAGATCTGCACCTGCTGCTCTTTACCACAATGCCTGACTAACAAAAGCGGACTTTAATTTTGATCAGGAAATTCAGTAATGACTTGAATATAAATTACATTTTGTTTTATATTTTAATATATATTGTATATGTGTCCAAACATTTTAAACACATAAAATGCACAAAACAGCCACAGGCATGAATCTAGAATTAGTTAATTGAATTTTCAGTGCTGTTGATTTCACTGCTGAATTTCCATTGGATTATGAATGTTCACAAACTGATTATATTGCAAGTTTTTAAAAATTCACTGCATTCCAGCTTCATGCTTGCGTATGAATGAAGTGTTTTAACATCCACCTACCATTGGAGTTTTAGAGCGCTCTGACAGCTGTGGTGGCCAGAATAATTCTGTACAAAACCACAACAACTTTTATAACAAAACTTTTTTTTTATTTTACACTTTAAAACTGGTGGAATTGAAAATGTTTCTGTAAATTCTACTAGTTGTAATTGGTTTATCACAATGAGGACAAAACACAGTTAGATTCAAAACATTGTCAATTTTATTTAAATTAAACAAGCTTACAAGTCTTGAAATGAATAACTGAAAAGTGTGAAAAGTTTAACGGTTGATGAGGGGATTTCCATTGATGGTGTGCTCATTCTCTTCTTACACCACCCCTTCCTTTTTGCTTTTTTCGCTGCTGTGACAATGACACTCGGGGAAATCATTCTCAAAGTTACATACAGATGATGCAACAAAACAACAACGATGCACTGCAAAATTAAGTAATAGACAGGACTGTGTTACTGGACTGGATACAATGTCATTGCAGGTTGGGCCAAATACTTTTTATAACTTTGTTGTTAAAAACTTTTCTGATCAAATTTGTAAGCACTTTGTAGATTGGTTCAAAGTTTGTAAAAGAGGCTGGTGTTTAGATCCAGAGCAAAAACTGTGGAGACATTTTAGAACCATAACCATAACCAGGACTGCCATCACATGTAAAGACTCCCTGATATATGCCAATCAGTTCATCTTTAGCATTGTACACAGGCGAGCCACTGTCTCCAGGTTTTCCTGCCACAGACATTACAAATTCATCAGAACACATTTGTGCTTCCATGCTTGTATTCGGATGAAGGATTTTACCCTCCTGCTTCTGAAAATTCCCATCAGGGGTTTTTGTGTAAAAATGTACATTTTCATTTGTATTAATGTGTCCAATCTGATCGTGTAGACCATGTCCAAGTGGAGTTGTATTGCCAAGTAATTTAATAAAAGCCTGATCTCGCTCTGGGTCAGTGTTGCATGATTTTGTAAAGCATCCTTTATAGATGAGTTTGTTGTTTTCAGTTGGGAAAATACAGAGTATTTCTGAGTTTGCTGAATCTTTGATAACATGAAGGGCAGTCAGGACATGACCGTACCCGTAATAACATCCAAGTCCATGAGTAACTGTTTTTGTTGCAATATCCATAATTTCAAGTAAGCATGGTATTTTCAATGTGGTAAAAATTGGTAAATTAAAATCATATCCTTGTATCATCAAGCTGTTTGTGGTAATAATTGGACCATTGCAGAATTCAAATTGTTTCAAGCATTGAATCAAAATCTTTTTTTTAAGCAGTGTTTCAGTTTGAGTCATCCTGTTCAGAGTCATTAGTATGTAGAGGATTGGAATATTCTGTAAATGACAGTAAACACTTGCTCTTTTATACTGTGTGCCATGGCCTTTTCTTAAACTGCAGAACACGTCATCAACTGCATTATGCATGTTTTAAAACTACTCTGTGCATCTAGACGTCATCAACTGTATTATGCATGTTTTAAAACTACTCTGTGCATTTGCAAAAAATGCAAAACATCTAAAGAAAGAAAAATACAATAATGATTATGTTGATAGCGATTTCAATAATGTTTTCTTAGTTAAATGTGTAGTACTTTTAGTACTTAGTATATTAAGTGACCTTTAGAGCATCCCATACATACAAATAGCCAAACATACATGTAGACATAGATACAATTAGCTCTGCATACAAGTGGCCTTACAGACAAGTACTCATCTATCTACTGTATACAATTAGTTGTACAAACAAGTATCCATCCATCTATCCATCCAACCAGGCATCGATAGATACAAGTTGCCATACACACAAGTAACCATCTACAGTATCTGTATGAATAGCCTCATATGCAAGTATCCATCCCCACACACAAGTAGCTGTACATGAAAATACATATATACACTGTAATATTGTAAATTACTGGCAGCACAGACGCCAACAATCTACTTTAATTTTACAGACTCATACAGTATTTACTTTGCATACATTTTCTGGAAAAAAATTCAATGCCTCACTGACCACTCTATTTAAACTTTTATTTCTCTATTAAACAAAGATATACTTGAAAATAACATAATTTTAGGTTTCAAATTTTCATTACGAGTCTTATTATATTATAAATTCCAAATAAAAGTATTGTTTTTTAAATATCTATAAAATATACAATGAACATCTCATACAGGATCTAAATTAAAAACTTTTATTTAAAGGTAGAGTTAAAAAATTACTCAATAAACCAGAGAAAAATGTTAGGTAAAAAAAAAATTTATATATTAAAAAAGTAAAAACAATAGCCAAAAATCATTCTTAAATTGCATATCAGAGACTACTTGTTACACTTAAACTCGTAAACTGGAAACAAAAAAAAGGATGCCAATTATTTATTTATTTATGGCAAAAGAAATTGCATTAAATTACATAAAAAAGGCTACTCAAACCTATTTTAACTTTTGTTTTAACTGTTTTATTCATAACTACTGTACTAGAGAAAACTCACTGACCTACTGTATGTAAAGTCCAATTCAAAGTCAATGCATAGGGTGGAGACACGTGAGTTGAGTGGAGTATTTCCTTTGAACAACTGTCCCGATCTTCTTTGACACCTTCTTTCCCTGTATGAACTTTGATTCTCTTTCAGGATTGATACTAATGAAGCGCCTGAAATTATAATACAGTTAAACCTTGGATGGCGATATTTCATTCCGGAAGCATGCTCATATATCAAAACACTTGTATATCAAAACGAATTTCCTCTATAAGAAAACGCTAATGATTTGCTCCACAACACAAAAATATTCATAATTTTTTTTTTAATACAAAATATAAAGTAGAAATATAACAATTAACCTGAACATTACCTTTGAAAAGAATCATGCCTGAAAAGGGTAGTGGGGAGTAGGAGGGGGCTACTGTGCAGGACGACTTTAACGCCTATGTACACAACAATACACACACACACACACACACACACACACCATCACTGCTTTGTTGGAAAATATCTTTAACGAGCAACCTCTCTAATAACACTTGCTTTCCCCCCCTTTGGAGGATTTTGCAGAAATGTGATGTTTTATTGTCGTTAAAGAGATTCATCTCCTGCACTGCTACAGACTTTTTAACCGTTTTCTTCACGAGAGCCATTGTTGCTACTAAAGAATAGTCACTATTGGGATGACTGCTGTCTGGCTCATGGATTAAATAAATTGTCTGAATAACGGATAAAATTTTTCAAAAAATAACTAAATAATTGAGTACTTAATTGTCGGACATTGAGCAAATCTTGCAAAATGCTCGTAGACCAAGTTACTCACAATCGAAGGTTCCACTGTGATTGGAGACTAAAAGTATAGAAATTAGAAAGGAACTCCTTATAATCTTAAAGAGATTGGTTGGGTTTTGTAACTTAGCTACATCCTCAAGCAGCATAATTCTAAATAGTCATAATAGACATGAATTTGCAGGTATAGTTAGAGCTGTCTTAACATCAGGGAACAGACATGTTAAAAGATGCTTTTGAAGAACAAAATAACAAACTGGCAATTCATCAGAAAACAAGCTGTGAATACAGTAAATAGACATGGCATTGAGAATTTCAAATATAGTACAGAAAGAGAAGTATAAACGTATAAACATCTGCTACTATAAACATGTGCAAAAAGGACTAGCCCTGATCAACAACACAAAGTGCCATCTCATCAGCTTCACTTTTAGAGAGGACATGATTGACATCTTTCTTGGTTGCTTTAAATGAGAGTAAAAGGACTTCAAGTATTTAGAGAAGAACATCCACAATGGTCTTACATTTACAGAAAATGATCAGTTCCATTATATTATCGTTTCTATTAAGAATAAACTTGCATTATCAAACATGTATTAATATTAGGCAAAATACTTCTGAAAGGTCACGATTGCTATTCCCAGGTTATACTGCTAAACAGATTTGGAGGACATTACTTTTTAAAGTAACTAATTACATTACAAAATTACTGTCTTCAAAAAGTAATCAGTTACATTACTGCATTACTTTCTTATAAAAAGTAACTACTCAGACGGGGGCGATCGTAGGACGACTTTCCCACACACATACACACACACAAACACACACACACACGCGCACACACACACACACACACACACACACACACATACACACACACACTAATGGATTGGGATGACTGCTGTCTGGCTCATGGATTAAATAAATTGTCTGAATAACGGATAAAATTTTTCAAAAAATAACTAAATAATTGAGTACTTAATTGTCGGACATAACATGTTAGATTACTCATTACATCTAAAAAGTATTCGGAGTACTCTAACGTGTTACACCCAACACTGCTGCTAAAATAGCAGTTATTAAAAATATTTGCAGCTAAACTTAAAATTATACACCAAGTAAATTAAATTTGTGTTCATATATTTTATACATTAAACTATATTCTCACTTTCAATTCAAACATAAGCCATTGACTTGATCTCCATTTTTAGCAGCTGCTCATAATAATGACGGTTAACACTTAACATGAAACAATAAACACTATTTGACATTCAAAAGACAATCTAAAACAAGCTAATAATGCTTCAGAGCAAAATGCATGAAAATATAAACCCTCGAGTTACTGACATGTCAGCAGCAAAGTTCTAAACACAGCTTGCTAAGCATGACCTTCATGCATTGCTTCTGGTAAAAAACTTTTATGAACAAAGTACTGTCAAACATAAAGAAAAAGATTTAAATTAACATTCAATATTTTGTTACAAATGCTGAAAATCGCAAGTAGTGTCTTCAGAATAAAATCTAACATGATCCTTAAAATTTATGAAATGACTTCGATAGGACAGTAATGAACTTTGACCAGCTTTGCACTCCAATCAATTTCCAAAAAATACTGAATCGCACTGTTATTTAAAGAATTAACTGATAGACCTAGACCACAATTTATAAATACAGAAGACTGCTGTTGAAAGTGTTAAATGTTTCCCAGAATACATTGCTTTCTACAGCACATTACTGGTTTAGAATGAAAACAGTACATTACTGTCGGACTGTGGCTGTGTTAACAGCAATTATTTTACAGTGTAGCCAACCATCATTACAAGTAAGTAGACACCCATCCACACAAGCAGCCGTATGTAAAAGTAGCCATATATATATATATATATATATATAGAATTTGTGTGCTAAAATATAATTTGTTATTCAAATACTAATTTATATTTGTGAAGTAAACATAAATTATTAGTGTACAATTAAAACAAAATTAATAGTTGCTTTTTTTTAGGTATTTATTTTGATATGTTTAACTCAACCAATCACATGTACGTGTTTCAGAGATCTTATTAAAGGAACATAACTTTAATATTGTGATATTTACAAGGCCACAGCATAATTTTAAGAGTGAATGTTGTAGATTTTAATATCTATATCTGTCACACAAACCTGAAACCAACACACATGCACACACACACACACACACACACACACACACACACACACACACACACACACACACACACACACACACACACACACACAAACTGAACAAAAAACACAAATTGAATTATGCATTTTCACAAACTGCACTGATTATATAGCAGTTTCTCAATCCTCACTGCATTACAGCTTCATGTTTGAACTTGGTTAAAGTTTTTTAAGAACCACCTACTGCTGGGGTTTAGGGGACTTTCCTACTGCCTCTTGCATGTTTTAAAACTGCTCGGGAAATGTTTACAGTATGTGCATCTAAAAAAAACTTGTAAAATATGTGAATAAAAAAGAAAAAACATCTAATAATGAAAATACTATTTATTATTATTAAATTGTATGAGAAATGCTTATAAATCCTACAGTGAAAAAAACTTCCTTACTGACCTACTAACTAACAAAGAGGTTTTTTTAATAGTCTTAATGATTTAGACCATGATATAAGAACTTGAAAGTGAACATTTTTGATATTTTAATATACTGTATATTGTACAAATTGAAAACATACAGTATAAAATGTACAAAACACACACAGGCGTCAATCTAGAATTAGTTCACATAGAATTTTCAGTGCTATTGATTTGATCGCTGAATTTCCAGTGAATTTTGAATGTTCACAAAACCAACATCAGTGCTTGACCTCATAAATGCTCTACAGAATGAATGGCCAAAAATTCAGATAGAAACACTCCATAAACAGCCTTCGAAGTATACTGGGGTTTTTGTGTAAAAATGTACATTTTCATTTGTATTAATGTGTCCAATCTGATCGTGTAGACCATGTCCAAGTGGAGTTGTCTTGCCAAGTAATTTAATAAAAGCCTGATCTCTCTCTGGGTCAGTGTTGCATGATTTTGTAAAGCATCCTTTATAGATGAGTTTATTGTTTTCAGTAGATAAAATACAGAGTATTTCTGAGTTTGCTGCATCTTTGATAACATGAAGGGCAGTCAATAACTACCAAGTCCATGAGATTTTGTTGCAAAATCCATAATTTCATGTGAGCATGGTATTTTTCTTGTGGTAAAAATTGTTGAGGCAAAATGATAGTCTTGTATCAAACTGTTTGTGATAATAATTGGACCATTGCAGAGTTCAAATGGTTCCAAGCATTGAAGCAAAATCCTGCTTTTTCCAGTTTTGAGTCATTTTGTTCAGAGTCAGTATTAATATGTAGAGGATTGGAATATTCTCTAAATGACAGTACACACTTGCTCTTTTATACTGTGTGTAACCTCACTGCATTACAGCTTCATGTTTGAACTTGGTTTGAAGTTGTTTTTTTTTAAGAACCTCCTACTGTTGGAGTTTAGGGGACTTTCCTACTGCCTCTTGCATGTTTTAAAACTGCTCTGTAAATGTTTATGTGCATCTAAAAATAACTTTTCAAATATGTAAAGAAAAAAGAAAAAACATCTAATAATGATGATGCTAGTTATTATTATTAAATTGTATGATAAATGCTTATACATCCCTCAGTGAAAATTTTTTTTTCGTTCATTTTGTTCAGAGTCAGTATTAGTATGTAGAGGATGCGAATATTCTCCATATGACAGTACACACTTGACCTTTTACACTGTGTGTCATGACCTTTTCTTTAACTGCAGAATACATCACCAACTGTTACAAAAAAATGCAAAACATCTAAAAAAAAAAATCAATACAATAATAATTATGTTGATAGTATTTATTATTATTACATTGTTTGAGAAAACAGCTTGTACTGTACATCTTACAGTGTAAAATTTCTGGAATTAAAAATGCTTTTGTATATTCCACCAAAACTCTTTTAATTTCATGTCTAGATCTGCATATGTTATCAACAGCAAAATCAATAATGCTTTCTTAGTTTAAAACATATATTTCTTTGTGTAGTACTTGTAGTACTTTCGTATATTAAGTATTCTTACTTAAGTACATTTTAGTGCATCTTGTACTTAGGACTTCAACTTCCAGCCATCCTTTTATTTAAGTAGCCGTACATTATATACAAGTAGCCAATCATACAGTAGATCTACAAAATGGTATTGATCAGACAGGTATGATCTAAACCAATTTAATTCCTGTCCATTTCATAGCTTTAGTTACGACTTTCTTGTTCCAGTTGCAGATTTGTATAAAATAATCTAATGAACTAATAAAATGTGATGTATTATTATTTGAGTTTGCTCTCCATTCAGTCTCTTTAGTAACAATGATCTTTGTCCTCATTTGTTAATTAATTGCTAGAATTATTTGCCATAATTTTCACCTTTGAAAGTTTGTTAAACAAGCATGGATATTATCAACAGCTAATCCAATAATGTTGACGTACATAGTTTTCTTTGTGGAGTACTTGTTGTACTTCAAGTAAATTTTAGAGCATCATGTGCTTCAACTTGAGTAAAACGTTTGAATCAGTATTGGTCTAGTCCTAGTTTTTTAACAAAACTATTAGGGGGAAAGCTATTGCCTTCTCCCTCTAATGCTGGAAAACATGTCTGGAGGTGTCCTGGACTCAGGACACGGAACCTCGGGACTGACCACATTGAGCGGCGGAGTGAGAGAGCCGCGAGGGAGAAGTGGGACATGCGCAGATACTGTACAGCAGCAACATGCTCTGTCCCTAAATAATGCTACTGTACCTCTCTATCAGCTATTCAAACCTGGTTTGGTCTGTGTGTCCTCCGTAAAGCGTTTGAGTGAAACAAGCAAACTCGCGATTCGGGGTGCAAGGTGGACCATAACAAATGCGTTAATTATGTGAATATAAAGTTACAGTGAAAAAAAAAAATTGGTGTGATAAAATATATTGAATTAAACGTCATATTTTTTTAATCGTAAAAGTACATTTTAACAAGAATTTCCTAAGTAAAAGTTTAAATACGTACACATTTAATTCATGTTAAAAGATAAGAGTTAAATATTATTATGTATTTACTTGTCATATTTAAATGTTTTGTAGTCACTGCACACAAACCTAGTTACAAAAGTTTATATTTTCATTTTCATTTGAAACTGTACTCGTGCTGTTGGGGATCTTCATGAAAGTACTGCGCGGCTGGATTTTGTTGGGTTTGCGTAATTTTATCTTTCTGTTTTGGATGTGATTCTCGTTTTCCTGACTTCCTGATTAATGTTCATTTTAATAGCAGAACACACAATTAGCAATATTTCAGTTTTTAATAGTGTAGAGAGAAAACACAGTTTTTGTGTAAAAACCTTAACCTCATTTGATTAGATTCTTTACCGCTATAACTAAAGTGTAAAATTGACAAAATTCATTGTATAGAGAAAGGCCATTATCTCTGTAGCGTATCAAAATATAGACTGTCAACTAATTTCAGGTATTACATTTGAATCTTTTGTTTTTGCAATGCACACTGTAAATCTTTTTCCTCTTAAATAACAGTAAGTTACTGGCAGCACAGATACCAGCAATCTTCTGTAATTTTATAGTATACATTCAGTATTTATTTTATTGCAATTTCTGATTTTCAAAATTTAATGCGTAAGTGATTATTACAGTTAAACTTTTATTTTCTCTGTTTATTAAACAAAGGTATAATTGATAATAAAATAACTTGAGGTTTAAAATTAAAAAATAGACAATATAAATGTTATTATATTAAAAATTCCAAATAAAAGTAAAAATGTATTGTTCTGTAAATATCTATAAAATATACAATAAACACATTAGAAAGGATATAAATCCCAAACTTTTATTAAAAGATGGAATAAAAACCCAATGGAAAAATGACCTAAGGAACGAGCCACAGAAAAATTTTAGGTAACAAAATTTTTTTTATTAAAAAAGTAAAAACAATATCCATGAATAATTTTTAAATTGCATATCAGTGACTATTTGTTACATTTAAACTCAAAAACTAAAAAAAAAATCATGGCAATAAAATATTAAATTTCTTTGCATTAAATAGCACAATAACAACTACTCAAACCAAGGTAACACATAAAAACTTGTTAAAACACGCATTTTAAATTGTAAAAATATTCAGTAATAACAAAACAGTACAGTACACGTAACATTTTGGTATTAACTCTCTCCGGGCCCTGAGATGGGATACATGCACAGTACCTGTAATCACTCCTTTGTTCATTGTTTCTCTCGAAGATTTATTCCAGAATACCACTGCAAAAAAGCAGTAAGCAGTAATTTAGAAACTTTGTCTAAAATTTCACGGTAAAAACTCAGATAGTAAGGTAATATTTACACAGCATTGTCTAACAAAAACATGTCTCAAACCATTCCTAGGAGAAATTTGATTATGAGCCCAAAGAGAAATCAAGTATATTTAAAAATCTTTAACTATATGATTAACTCTATAGTACCTGAGCAGCAGATCTAATAGAATATAACTATATAGATAGTAAATAACTTTTAACATGCAATTTGATCAATTCTAATAAATGTTACATTCAAGGCCATGATAACTTCTGGGATTTGGGGATGACAACACTGTTGTAATTAGCAGTTTTTAATACCTGCACAAATCTTTGCATCTAAACTTTAAATCATTCAGTATACCATGCATGTAAATTAAATCACTGTTTATATGTTTTATACACAAAGACAATCTGTTCCGTCACATTTTAAACATAAGCCTAAAAAATTATCTCTGTTAATAATGATGGTTAACACTTAACATGAAACAATKAACACTATTTAACATTCAAAAGACAATTTAAACCAATGTACTAAATGGCTTGGTGAGAGCAAAAGCCCCAAGTTATATATTTATATATAACTTTATATATATAAATATAAATCCCCAAGTTACTCACATGTCAGCACTGAAGTAAGTGCTAAACACATTTTGTAAGCAAAAATGCTTTGCTTACAACCTTTATGAATAAAATACTGTCAAGAAAATATGGGAAAATGTTTAATTACAGTTCAGTTTGTCGTTGCAGATGCCGATAACTGCAGAGTTCATGACGATGGACTTCCTTGTGCATCCTCTTCAGAATAAAAGCTATATAAATACAGTAAGTAATGACGTTTGCACCAAGTTCACGTATACTCGAATGAAAATGATCTTTTAATTTGCCGCTTCGGAAAGTTATGTTTAAGATAATAACCTAAAACAAATTACTTCGGTAGAACAGTAATGAGATTTGATCAGCTTTGCACTGATACACTTCAATCAGTTTCCAAAAAATATTGAAATGTACTGTTATTACATTCTCAAACAGGGCTAGACCACAATGCATTGCAAAATACAAAAGATAACCGTATTAAATAAATACAGAAGACTACTGTACAATATTCCAGAATACATTATGTTCTACAGCACATTACTGCTTTAGTGGAAAACAGTACAATACATTACTGTCAGATTGTTTTTTAACATCAATTGTTTAAAGTGCAGGGTTAATAGACATACTGTTTGAAGTATATGACTTCATACAGTATGAAGCAAAATTATAAATCTAAATAGTTGTTTTGATGATGTATTTAATTTTTTTAAAGTAGAGCATGCATTTAAAGCAAAATTAAGGAAAGTAAAGTGAGACGTGACTATGAATAGCAAGTGGTTAATAAATGTAAAGGTGCAGAGGCAGTTTCATGGCTTTGACATTGAAGCGGGATTTATTCACAGTAATCAGTCTATGGAGTGTAGCATCGCATGCCATGTTCTACAAATGTTTTACTGATGCAAGATTATTGCTAAAGTAAATTTAACCTAAGTTTAACAATCTGAAGTATAATGGTTTGATGGTTATTTTTTATCAAGTATGTGTTCTTTTTTCTGTGATAATGGAATCAGCACAGGTGATTGAAGCAATTCTGAATTTTTTGTTTCTCAAAATAATTATCTGTTAATTATAATATTATATTTATTTTCTTGTACATTTTATGCAGGAGAACAGACAGAGTGATACCAGCTTGCACATTCTGAAAATCCTCGTTGTCCGTTCTGTTGAAGGGGAAAACCTCTAGTCCGGAGTGCTGATTTGAATGTTACAATTTCACTGATTCAGAGTCTATTAATGTCTCTAGAAAAGACAGCTCAGTGCATTGTTTGCTATATTTTTATAAAATAATTATTTCAGGCCTTGGTGATATGCAGTTGTTCCTATTGAGGCAATTTACTATTTTACTATTTTTACTAAGTTGTTGTTAAAAACAATAAACAATGATGGTTTTTAAATAAGTAATGATTGTTGTTCTTGAAAATAATCATAATAATGACTAATTATAAGTGTGTGTTAAAATATAATTTGTTAGTCAAATGCTAATTTCTATTTGTGGAATAAACTTAAATAATAGTGTGAATTTAAGACTAAATGAATACTTGCTTTTTTAGGCATTTGTTTTGACATCCAACTTAAACAATCTTGTATATGGTTTTCAGATATCTGATTAAGTTAACATAACCCTTTAATACTGTAATATTTACAAGGCCACAGTATAATATTTAGAAAGTAGAATTCAATATCTGTCACACACACACACACACACACACAAATTGTACAAATTGTACAAAACACACACAGACATAAATCTTTTTTTTTAATTGAATTTTCATTGCCATTGATTTCACTGCTGAATTTCAAACGAATTATGAATTTTTGCAAACTTCACTAATTATATTGCAGATTCTCAAACCTGCATTACAGCTTCATTTTTTAACTTGGTTAAAATTTTTAGGTTTGGTGGACTTCCCTAATGCCTCTTGCATGTTTTAAAACTGCTCTATAAATGTTTTTCTTTTTATGAGCAACTAAAAAAAACTTGTAAAACATGTAAAAAAAAAAAAATCCATCCAATAATGATGGCGTTACTTATTATTTTCATAAAATTTTTCATACTGTCCAACTGAGCAAAGTTTGTGACTTGAATGACTTGAATGTAAATCACATTAGAAAAATAACACTTAATATTGTTCACATTTTTGTTTTATATTTTAATATGCTGTATATTGTATATTTGTCCAAAAATTGAAAACACATAAAATGTACAAAACACACACAGACATGAATCTACAATTAGTTAATTTAATATTCAATGCCGTTGATTTAACCGCTGAATTTCCAGTGAATTATGAATGTTCACAAACTGCACTGATTATATTGAGCTGTGAAACGGAGGTGACTGTAACGCGGATTCTGAAAACAGATCCGGCTCGGAGTCAGCTGCTGTCTGGGTTCCAGCTTCATGCTTGAGTTTGAATGAAGTGTTTTAACAACCACCTACCGCTGGAGTTTTAGAGCGCTCTGACAGCTGTGGTGGCCAGAAAAAATCTGTACAAAACCACAATAACTTGTATAACAAAACTTTTTTTAATTTTACACTTTAAAACTTGTGGAATTGAAAATGTTTTCTACTAGTTGTAATTGGTTTATCACAATGAGGACAAAACACAGTTAGACAAATAGATTCAAAACATTGTCATTTTTATTTAAATTGAACAAGCTTACAAGTCTGGAAATTATTAATTGAAAAGTGTGAAAAGTTTGTTGAGGGGATTTCCATTGATAGTGTGCTCATTCTCTTCTTACACCACCCCTTCTTTTTTGCTTTTTTCACTGCTGTGACAATGACACTTGGGGAAATCATTCTCAAAGTTACTTTATCTGTATAGTAAATATAATTTTGCTGTTAAAAATTTATAAGCACTTTGCAGTTTGGTTAAAAATTTGTGACAAATGCTGGTATTTAGATCCAAGGCAAACACTGTGGAGAAATTTTAGAACCATAACCAGGTCTGCCATCACATGTAAAGACTCCCTGATATATGCCAATCAGTTCATCTTTAGCATTGTACACAGGCGAGCCACTGTCTCCAGGTTTTCCTGCCACAGACATTACAAATTCATCAGAACACATTTGTGCTTCCATGCTTGTATTCGGATGAAGGATTTTACCCTCCTGCTTCTGAAAATTCCCATCAGGGGTTTTTGTGTAAAAATGTACATTTTCATTTGTATTAATGTGTCCAATCTGATCATGTAGACCATGTCCAAGTGGAGTTGTATTGCCAAGTAATTTAATAAAAGCCTGATCTCGCTCTGGGTCAGTGTTCCATGATTTTGCAAAGCATCCTTTATAGATGAGTTTGTTGTTTTCAGTTGGGAAAATACAGAGTATTTCTGAGTTTGCTGAATCTTTGATAACATGAAGGGCAGTCAGGACATGACCGTACCCGTAATAACATCCAAGTCCACGAGTAACTGTTTTTGTTGCAATATCCATAATTTCAAGTAAGCATGGTATTTTCCTTGTGGTAAAAAATGGTGAATCAAAATCATATCCTTGTATCAAGCTGTTTGTGGTAATAATTGGACCATTGCAGAATTCAAATTGTTCCAAGCATTGAATCAAAATCCTGTTTTTAAGCAGTGTTTCAGTTTGAGTCATCCTGTTCAGAGTCATTAGTATGTAGAGGATTGGAATATTCTCTAAATGACAGTACACACTTGCTCTTTTATACTGTGTGCTATGCCCTTTTCTTAAACTGCAGAACACGTCATCAACTGCATTATGCATGTTTTAAAACTACTCTGTGCATCTAGACGTCATCAACTGTATTATGCATGTTTTAAAACTACTCTGTGCATCTACAAAAAATGCAAACACATCTAAATAAAAATATATAATAATGTTTATGTTGGTAGTAATTATTATTGTTAAATAGATTTTTTTTAAATAATTCATGGAAATAAAAATGTTCTTGTATATTCCACCAAATCTCTTTAAACTACATGTCCAGAAACCTGTCTAAATCTGCATATGTTATCAACAGCAAAATCAATAATGTTTTCTTAGTTAAAACTTAATTTTCTTTGCATATTACTTTTAGTACTTAGTATATTAAGTAAATTTTAGAGCATCATCTACTTAGGACTTCAATATGTAGCCATCCATGCATACAAATAGCCAAACATTCATGTAGACATAGATACAAGTAGTTCTGCATACAAGTAGCCTTACAGACAAATACCCATCTCTCTAAACAATTAGCCGTACAAACAAGTATCCATCCATTTATACAAGTGCTATAGACATATATACATGTAGCCATACATACATACTGTACAAGGAGCCTCAAATATAAGTATCCATCTGTATACACGACTAGCCATACTTACAAGTAGCCATCCATCTGTACAAGTAACAGTACATACTAGTAGACATACATACATAAATTCAAGCCACAGTACATACAAGTACCCATCAATATATACAAGTAGCTATGGATTGCACTGTACACAAATAGACATTCATACATGCAAGTAGTTGTACATAAAAGTATTCATCACTCCATACAAGTAGCTACACATACAAGTACTGCTATCCATCATTACAAGTAGTCATATTATACAAGGCGCGATCCAACCATGCAAGTAGTCATCGATAGATACAAGTAGCCATACACACAAGTAACCATCTATCTGTATGAATAGCCTCATATGCAAGCAGCCATCCACACATACAGTATACGTAGCCATACATGAAAATTTAATTTAACAGTAAATTACTGGCAGATGCCAACAATCAATTTAAATTTTACAGACTCATACAGTATTTACTTTACAGAAATTTTCTGTAAAAATTCAATGCCTCACTGATTACTTTATTTTAAAAAAAATTTCTCTTTTTAACAAAAGTGTACTTGAAAATAATATAACCGAGTTTAAAATTTTGCCATATTTGACAACATGAAGGGCAGTCAGGACATGACCGTACCCATAATAACATCCAAGACCACGAGTAATTTTTTTTGTTGCAAAATCCAGAATTTAAAGTACAGTAAGCATGGTATTTTAATTGTGGTAAAAATTGTTTGGGCAAAATCATATCCTTGTATCAAACTGTTTGTGGTAATAATCAGACCATTGCAGAGTTCAAATTGTATCAGGCATTGAAGCAAATTCCTGTTTTTAAGCCGTGTTTCAGTTTGAGTCATCCTGTTCAGTCAGTATTAGTATTTAGAGTATTGGAATTTTCTCTAAATGACAGTACACACCTGCTCTCTTATATTGTGTGTCATGGCCTAGTATGCATTTGTTGTGTATACATGAAAGCAGAGTCATTCTTTCACTAATATTTTCTAGCGGACTACATAGAAGGATTTGTAAGAGGTGTTCGAGGTGCTTCTTGGCCGTTCTCACAGCAGTGTGTCCTCACGTCGCATCTCCAATGTTGCTGCAGATTTCCCATAAGGACCCTCTCTTTGCATGGGGCAATTTACTCAATTGTCTATAAGTTTAAACATAAATTGTTGTTGCACATAAACAATATCGATTCATAATAAATAATCATTGTAGTTCTTGAAACTAATCATTATAATTACTCCATTCTGAAATATTTAGATTGAAATGTATCAAATAAATAAATATTTATACTTGTGAAATAAACTTAAATAATAATGTAAATTTAAGACAAAATTATTATTTGCTTTTTATTTACTATGCATTTATTTTGAGGCAAACTCAAACATTTTTTTAGAGATCTTAATATGGTAAGATATCTCTTTATTATCTGACATTTGCAAGGCCACCGCATAATATTTAGTGTGTAGATTTCAATATCTGTCACTCAAATCTAAAATGCGCGGGCACGCACACACACACAAGCACACACACACACACACACACACGCGCACACACACACACACAAACACACACACACACACACACACACACACACACACTTTCCAACACTGTACGCCGTTCCACTCCACTAAAAAAAAGCGCAACACAGATAAACTGCACCATTTCTAATCGCTCACAAAGTCGCTCAGGCCTACACTGGTTGACTTGTAAATTGTTTCTTCTTTTGGCACTAAACATGATTTTAATTACGTTATCTAATGTTTCTGATATACTGTACTGTATGCTAACCTTGCTAATGTGTCTGATGTCCTGTACGCTAAGCTCTTCCATTTCCACCAGATTTACGTAAGGCAGACAAATACTATAAAAATGAAGAGCTAATTTGTAGCAATGGACAGCTTATTCTGTACTAAAAGCTCACATTTATGACTGCTGATGTGTAGTTATAATTACATCATTTACAAAATAATTTATTTTAAAACATAATAATAATATAAATATAATTTATAATTTTTAAAACATTAGCAGACACTCACCGCTTCCTCATCTCTCTAATGTTAGTGTTAGTGTTACAGTAGCTTGGTGTGAAAGCAATCGTCCCAATCGTTCAAGTTTTAACCATGCCTTGACATGACCTAAACCTATAAGACCTGCATCAGAGGCTCAGACAATTTGCAAAGCATTTACAACCCTTACTACCTGGCCTTGAAAGGACAAGACTTGATTGTCAAAAATATATTGTTTTTACTTCCAAGAACAATTCTCTATTGCCATTCAATGCATTTGAAAGAAGACACTCCACACTATCTGAAAACAAAACTTTAAACTGGAATATTTTTAATGAAAAATGACTTCATATGACCAAGGCCATGCTGGATGATCAGGGCACGTGCTGGCTTCTTCGGAGTGTTGCCTTACGCACTGAGGGGCATCTCTGGCAGAAATTGCATGCCATCCTCCACGTCTAGTGAGTGGAAGTGGTGCTTTATTTTTCAAAGACCATTATCCGTTTTGTGGGGAAGAGTAGGCTAGATGAGGGATATAATATTACAGCAAAACATATTTTTAGGAAGTTTGTGTGAAGTCTGGTGACCTGCTGGCTCTCTCAATTGGTCTATAGCACCCACCCATCACAATGATTTTTTTTTTCCAATTGTCCTCTGCTCCAGGTAAAAATTACACTCATTGACCACCTCATGACAAAAAGGTAGCAAGCGGTATAGCAGGTTATGGTTATTGCCTACTCCTTAACCAGGCTCTCCTCAACCACCACTCCTTGGGCCAAGGTAACCCTGTTTCCAGAGTCTATGGTGAGGGCGCAGGGCTTGTAATGCCTGGTAAAGGCATTGCAGGTTATGTTTGGGTTTATCCAGTGGTTTGGTCTAGCTGTGGTGGCCTGCTACTCCCAGGTCTTAGTGCCATGGTACTGTAGATAAAAGCTGTCAACTGGAAAGGTGGACAGCAGAATACAGCATCCCAACCATTTCCTTGGTAACATTCCCTATGCCAATCACCTTGCATTTTTCTGGTGGTAAGAGACCTTGATAACGTGTCCAGCTGTTCCATCACTCCATTCACTTTCAGGCCTTTGGGCTGTTGCCAGTTGGTGGGGGTGCCCCTGGACTTTTTGGACCCAGTGATGTAACTCTGCTGAAGCACTCATAGAGAATCCACAGTGCCCCAGTATCCTTTAGCTTGTTATAGTAGTCAATGTCCTGGCTGGAGGGTATAGTAGGCTAGTTGAGCTTCCCCTTAAAAGTGAGTATTGTATGGTCGTGCTGCTGGCTCTCTGTATCTGTGGCACCTGTCTTGCACAGACTTCTTTTCAGTCATCGTCTGCTCCCGAGTTTCAAGTTTCCTTTGAAAGGAGAGGTGCTCATGCCTGGGCCCAGTGCTCCTTAGGCCAGCATTCACTCTAGCAGCATGGAGACAGTTGTGTGGAGTGTGCTGCACTTTATGTGACTGGAACAGATACACAAGCTGTTCATATTTGCATATGAAAGGAGTGAATGCTAAATGGCCAAGTGCCAATATTATTTGAATGCCATCTTTCCTTGCTTACCACTAGGCCCTAATAGAAGGAGGGAGGAAGGAGCACTGACAAACATTTTTTATGATGGTTTTCCATCTTGTCCAAATCGCCTTGTTCCCTAAGCCTGTGACCTAACGGTGGACAAGATTGAATTTGGAACAAGGGTGAAATTGTGGAGAAATTTCTGAACAGCGGCCATATTCATATCCAGGACGTGTAAATCTACCACGATATATGCCGATTAGTTCACCTTCCATATTGTAAACAGGTGAGCCACTGTCTCCAGGTTTTCCTGCCACAGATATTATAAAATCATTAATACACATTTGTGCCTTCATGTTTGAATGTGGACGACTAATCTGACCCTCCTGCTTCAAAACAACTCCGCCAGGGCTGAAGGTGTAAAAATACACAGTTCCAATTTCATTAGCTTTACCAATCTGATTTTGTAAACCGTCACCAAGCGGACTGGTATCGCCAAGTAATTTCATGAAAGCCTGATCCCTATCTGAGTCACTGTTACAAGATTTTGTAAAAACAGCCTTATAGACCAGCATCGTCTCTTCAGTAGAGAAAGCAACAAGTATTTGAGACTTCCCTGAACGTGTATTCTTAATAACATGTAAGGCTGTCAAGACATGGCCATCACCATAGTAACATCCAAGTCCATTTGTACTGCTTTTTCTGGCATCATTTCTTATTTCTATTAGGCAAGGTCTTTCCTCTGAAATCCTTAGACCAATGTTGGGATGATATTCTTGAATTTCTCCACTTTTGTAAACTACCGGGCCATTTGTAGATTCTAATCTACATGAACATTTTTCCATAATATCCCTTCTATACAAAGACAGATCACTAGTCTGTGCATCTATATTGTAAGCCATAGTGAAAGTTTGGGCAAAGTTTGCATGGATTACAATTTAAAAATGAATGCAATGGATTGTAGATGTATGATGGAGGTAATGTAGGGACCTTCAGGATGCCTGCAAAATGAAGAGTATACAAAAATATCAGTAATACTACTATTATTAGTAGTAGCCATATCCAATATTTGTAGTTAGTTAAAAAAAATACAGACATTAAATGCAACACACAAATGCAATGAGCAAATAATTACATTACCTCTGTATATACAGAGCATCTTAAAAACATTAAATTAAAACATTAAACATTAAGAAAAATTTAAAGGTTTTTCTTTCTGTAGTTTAATTTTAAAAAGTGAAACTATAATATATTCTAGCTTCATTACACATGATCCAAGTTGCTTAAAGTCTGGTTACCCCAGCAGAGATGATGTGGGGAGCCATATCATCTGCTGGTGTTAATCCAGTGTTTTGTTAAATCAGAGTCCATGTGGCCATCTACCAAGAGACTTTTGAGCACTTGATGTTTCTGTCTGCTATCAGCCCACAGTGCAAACCCTGCCACTAACTGGTTTGCTGACCATGATATTACTGGGCTTCATTGGCCAGGTAACTTGCCTGACCTGAGACTTGCCCACAGAGACTCTATGTGGTGTTGTCAAGAGGAAGACCCAACCAGATCCAATAATACAAATGAGATAAAAGCTGCTATTAAAGCAAAGAGGTCTTCAAAATATTTGAATACCATGCAATACCATGCCGCACTGATGCAGTAATTTCTACTGCAGGAGCCCCAATCAAGTATTAAGCACATAATTTAACATAATATTTGAAAAATGTTGTATTGTAAGTTTTTATTGATCTTAGGAAATATCCTAACATTTTGAAATTCTGGATTCTTTTTTATTTTCATTAGCTTTAAGCCATAATCATCAAAATTAAAACTTTACATTCGATGAATGTAGATATATGAGGGTTTCACTATTTAAATCAATTTTAAAACTTTTTCACAATATTCTAGATTTACATGATGCACAGTATGTTCCCATAACCTTATGTCTACACTGTTATTTATTGTAAATATGCCACTTGTGCACTTCCGGTTAGACACTAATTGCATTTCATTTGCTTTGGACATGTACATTGCACAATAAAGTTAATTGATTAATAAAGTTAAGCAATTCCATGTGCCTGATTTACAGCCTTTGCACGCTGCAACTATTCATGTCAGTGAAATCTCCCTGAAAACCACTGACCCCATCGTGCACAACAGAACGCAGAAAACATCAGAAAACAACCTGAATAGTTGCCTGAGTGTTTATACATCTAGAATGGCCGATTGTCCTTGATGAGGAATTTTGGTTTTCTGCTGAGAAGAACTGTGAAATTCCTGAGCAGCTTCACTGTGAGTGAAAAAGACAGAAAGAAAGAAAGAAATTGGTGTTCTCTGGTTATCCGTTTGTTTAGTGATTGGTCATTTATATTATATTATATTATATTATATTATATTATATCATATCATATCATATCATATCATATCATATCATATCATATCATATCATATCATATCATATCATATCATATCATATCATATCATATCATATCATATCATATCA
>QMIH01000006.1:261603-296575 GCA_003987875.1 Clarias batrachus | reverse complement strand
ATTATTTTTTATTTTAATAAATCGATGCTATTGGTAACCCTTTACGTGTGTTTGTCTTTTTAACAAATATTTAACCAATTAAAAGCATTAAAAAGCGCACCTCTTACAACCGCTCAAACTGTCAATCAAACTTCACAACTCCGCCCCCTGAGCGCCTCGAATTTACGTTTCAGCCCGTCAGTCAGAGTCATAGAGCAGAAGCAGATGAACGTCTTCATCTTGGAACGGTAAAATATCTTGTTGTTTGAATAAATGCAACGTTGTCTTTATGAAATAAACACTAGTATGTCTATAAAGGTTCATATAACGCATCACTACACAAACGCGCCAATTCAAACAATGACGTCACACACTACCTGGACGCGCGAACAAGGATTTTCCCGCAAGTCTCTCCCACATTTTAATGTCACCTGTAGTAAAGGTAATACAGTCAGCAAAAGGTGTTCACACTTTGTAATTTAAACAAGGGAACAGATGTTACTGGGCATCAGGACAATATATTCCCCAAGTTAAATTACTGTATCGAATAAAGCTCAAACATTCATTTCTGAAATTGAAGGATAAGAAATCAAATCAGATGCATTATTACAGTACATGTAAAAATGCCGTTATACAATGTTTTGTGTCCTTGACCTATGCCAATTACGCATGCCTGTTTCATCATGGGGAACTATATATCCTGGATTTCGGGAAATCATGTTATTGGATTCATTATAAATGAACAAATCATATTGTGTGTGTGAGATGGCTGAAAGTCATTCAGATTGGTGTTCTATAACTGCTACGTGTGTGGTGTGTGTTTAATACACACAAATATAGTTCAATAAAACTGTATAAATAATATATAAATGTGTAGAGAAATAGCATGGTCAATGTGAACAGTCTATAACTGAGTTGATTAAATCATATAGTATAAGGAGAATGAATCAGTGTCGACACACGGTTCGCACAGCAAATCAATTTAAAACGTCTCAATTAGCTTCTGAAATACAGAAATATCCCTTAAAAGCACCTGTTTATCTTGCATAGACTAATTGTTACATTTAAATTTAAAATGAGGGAGAAGACGTGTCGATCCTTACTCGCACAGAGTTCGATGATGTCATTATTGGAGTCAGCGCGAGAATTTCCTGGAACACCTGTGTATTGTGCATGATTTGCGCTCGTCAGGGAGCTGTTATCAACATGCGTGACAAGCCCGCAACTTCAGGTAAAGTTTGGATGTCTGAATTAATATCATTCTGTTTTTGCAACAAGAATCGAAACGTTTTCTCGATTGTTTTCTACGGCACGTTTTCAGCAAAGCAACCTAACTACAATAAAAAAAAAAATGCATTAAATGTAATGTTTGTGATTTTTTTTCTTTTCAGTATCGTATATTAGACTTACCGGGGTTAACACATTAAGCTTTTCAAAATCAGTTCCGCCAGGTCCTGTACAGTGGTTAGTAAGCCGGCCAGCTGCGGGCTGCGTTTCGTAGGCCTAAGAGAACATCTGTGTGTTAATGTACATTTGCGCGCGCCCGCTGCGGACACCTGAATATGCACAAGCATGCAGGATATTAATTGTGACGGAATAGAGAGAGAAGAATGCGTTCATGATGATTCTGTCGTTTCTTATGCAAAAAAAAGCATTTTAAAGACATACTTCGAAATAAATACACGAAACATAGAAGTAAATAGATAAATGCATAATATAAAGATTAACGAATTATTATCAAATAAAAAAAAATAATTTGATTTAAGAAGACGAACAGAACCTTTTTTGTAAACTTAGGAATATATAATACTGCATAAAAAAACTATTTCATTTAAGATTAAGTGCTTCTTTTAAAAAGTAGATATTGACCCTTATAACCCAGAGTATTATAGCCACTATTTTTTGGGGGCTGTTTTTTTTATTTTTATTTTTATTTTTATTTTTATTTTTTAATAAACATATATAGGACTCCGGACTGTGCAGTATAGAGTGACTTTTTTTTTTTTTTTTACAAAACAGAACATGATGGCAATATGATGAACTGAATTTTAGTTCATTTTAACCATTTAAATTACCCAAATATGTCTGAGAAAATATTAATAATAAACAGTTCATAGGTAAAGAAATACATGATCACGTTTTTTTTTATTGTTGTTCTTTATTGTTTCTATGACTAAATAAATGACTACTAAGTAAAATGCTAATTTTGAGAGTTGTACACTTTTGCGACGTCAATTCCTATTTCCTGGTAGTGGTCAAATCTACTCTTTATAAAAGTAATTGTAAAAGTAATGATGACTTTCGTTCTTCCTAACATACACGAAAACCCAAATGCACAGATTAGTATCTGGAGCCTCCCGGCAAATCTTGCATATACGGTCTCTAAGGTACATTTATATACTTGCAAGCATTATACAGTATATGCTGTGTTACCGACACGGATCTGCTGTGCTGCTTGGGTTTTTATTAAAGATTAAGTGCTTTTGTTAAAAAGTTAACATTAACGATTTATTTTCAACAAACAACACTGCCACCAAATATTACAGATGTTCTGCAGGCTGTGTCATTTTCTATTGAACAGATTTAATCCTGACCATCAAAAGGAGTTTTGGTCACAGTTATGGATTCAGTGATAACCTTTTTTTTTTCTTTTCTAGTGTTTGATCCAGTTTGGCCTGACCTTATTGAAAATTGAGGATGTACATCACTTATTGTCTTGTCCTCTTGTCTTCCTGCTGCATGGTAGCCATCCACTATGTTGCATGCTGCAAATATTTAAGCCCTTATGACCCCAAGCTTTGTAGGTTTAAAACACCCAGGATACACAGTCCTTTGCTTTTCTCTGTACTCGCTGAGGGCAAAAAGATTTAATTCGGCTGGTACCCTCTCCATCGATCTCTCCTGGGTCTTTTGCAGGTACTCCTTTTCTCCTAAAACGTTTCCTAGGTATTTGATGTCTTTTTTCCAACTGTAGGTTTTCTGGAATTTTAGGAAGTTCTTTCCATCACCATTGTTTTGCAATAAACCATCACACAGATAGATGCACAGCTAAACTGCAAGTAAGAGCTTGTATCACTTCCTCCTGTAGTCCTCATAAGCTTTGCATGTTTCAATCCATTCAAAAAATCCTTGTACCTGTCACAAAGGCATCTAGTGTATTAAAATGTATTCATGACCCACTTGTCTAAAAGTGTTTCTGTGTGTGTGTGTGTGTGTGTGTGTGTGTGTGTGTGTGTGTGTGTGTGTGGCAAATGGATATCCTCACATGTGGAACTGCTGCTGCTGTAATCATAAGGACTATCCTATGCTTATCCTAAGACTTTATTCACATTCTGCTCATACCTAAGATCATTAAACATGACTTTACTGCTTGTCTTTACTGTTATGCCTGTTTGATCTAATAGTGGAACTGTATTTCTTAATGGTTTTCATTGTACATTATAAAAGCAAATACAACAGCATTGAGTAAATGATGCATGACGTTGGATCACGTGGGACATTATTTAGTGCAGTCTTTTGTGTACAGTGCCCCCTAGTGAGCAGTTACTGATACTGCGATACAGATTATATTTTTTTAAATTCCCAGAAGCAACAATAATAATATGACATAATTATAATAATATGACATAATAGAAAATCATTATCGTGTAAAGCATTTATTTATATTTACAGTGGTGGCCAAAAGAATTAACATATAATGTGTTTTGTGTTTTCCCTGTGCACAAAACAGGTGCTAATTAGTGCTGTCCTATTTAGTTGTGTGCAGTTATTTTATATAATATCTTGAGCTTTAAAATAAAATATATTGTAATTAATTAGTGCCTGTTGAGTTGTCTTTGTAAAGCCATATTGTAAGTGTTGATGGTTCTAGTTTAGATTTTTTTTTTTTTTTTTTTTCCAGATTTGGAATTTGAATCTGAATCGAAGGCTCCTGAGACAGCACTTTGGACCAACCTGTGCTTTATTAACCTTGTGACACTGGAGCACCTTAAAAGAAAAATAAATTTAAAAAAACTCAAAGCCACAGCAGAAGTTTGCATTTATTGTAATAACTTGCAGTCACAGAGAAAATACGTTTTTGAGGGCATGGTGCATGTTATGGGACCTAATATAATATTTGGTGGTTGTTGTATTGAAATTGTTATATAGTATTACAGCCTTTGAGTATATCTAGAGGTGAGCTGAAAAAAGTTTGGAGAACTTGACTAATGTTAGCAGCTCTGAATCTGTGCCTCTAAATCTTTTTTAAGCTTTTTCTGTACTAAACATCCTAAAAACAAGTGAGGATGACAAAGCAATGGCAAACAGGTGTTCCTGCAGTTATACACTTTATATGTTCCATGTAGTATTAACATTTTAATCAGGACATGCACAGTATCACTAAGCCACTGCCGCCTTCCTTGTGATTAATTAGTGCCTATTTATTAAAGTCGTTGTGCAGCTACAACGTCTCATTTATTTTTTTATTTTTTTTCATTCCAGCTCTAGTTTTTTATTTATTTATTTTTTTAAAGCTGGTCTGATTCTAATTTGTCATTTCCACCTCTTTGAAAATGGCTACCGTCTTTGAAAGTAGTCTACAGTCTACTAATCTAAATTTTCAGCCAATGATGTTCCTAGCAAAGCAGAGTTAAATGTTGAGATTTTGTCATTTAATATGGCGTATACCATCTAGTGTTAAAACAAGACAAGAAAAAATTTGGTTCAAAGTTTAATTTCTTAAACAGTACCATTTCTTTTCAAACAGGCATATTGTCTTAGAATTTTGCATGTAGACTGAGATTCCTAATGAGCAAGCCAAAGATGAAGGTGGCAAGGAAAGAATTCCTGAGATTACATGCAAAATAAGTCATAACAGCACACAGATGTAGACGTCTAATGACAGTGATGATGATGACTGCAAGAAACTCTCCAAGGAAGAGTCCTTGGGAGGAACTAGACCCAAAAGTGAACCCATTCTCATTCACATAGACAAAACAACATTCTGTTGGTATTGAGAAACTTTGATAGAGACATCTTGATAAAAACATCTGAGTAGAAACATCTCAAAAGAAACGTTCACTACAGAAGAACATATCAAGAAGGCATCAGGATGGGTTACACAGGCAGTCCAGAATGCAAAAGGAGACACGGATGATGATGGACAAGTACATCAGTATCACCTTGAAGATATTCTAGATTGGTGCAGGAGGGAGAGATAGGGAGGAGACACGGATTATAAATTTCATATCTCAGGGCTTGTCAGAAAGTGCTTATTTCTTTACCAGATTAAAACTTACCAGGTTGTTGCAAAGACTAAGGTTACGTCATCCTGGGCAGCCACCTGGTGGAAGTGAAATGGAAGTGGTGACTGGAGAAACAAAAGTTGCCAATAGTGCAGACCATGCCTCCTCAGAGTGAATTTAAAGGGATTAAAGTCTAAAAAAATATATAGCTCAAATATGACTGCTTTTGATTTGCTTTAAATATCAATATAGAATTAGAATGTTTTTGTTTCTTTTGTTTCTTATTTCGCATATATTTCTCAACTAAGATAGTAACATGATGATATATTAGATAAATGGACTAAATTGTGGAGAAATTGCAGAATAGCGGCCATATTCACATGTAGGGTGTGTAAAGACTCCCTGATACGGTGGATAAATTTTAGATCCAAGACCATATTCAGTACTGCCATCCAATGTGAAGACTCCCAGATATATACCAATCAGTTCACCTTTAGCATTGTACACAGGCGAGCCACTGTCTCCAGGTTTGCCTGCGACAGACATTATAAATTCATCGAGACCCATTTTTTCTTGCATGCTTGTATTTGGATGATGGATTTTACCCTCCTGTTTCTGAAAATTCCCATCCGGGCTTTTTGTGTAAAAATTAAAATTTTCATTTAGATTTGCATTACCAATCTGATCATGTAGACCATTTCCAAGTGGAGTTGTATCGCCGAATAATTTAATAAAAGCCTGATCTCGCTCTGGGTCAGTGTTGCATGATTTTGTAAAGCATCCTTTATAGATTAGGTCATATTTTTCAGTAGAAAAAGTGCAGAGTATTTCTGAGTTTGCTGCATCTTTGATAACATGAAGTGCAGTCAGGACATAGCCGTAACCATAGTAACAGCCAACTCCAGAATCTATTTGTGGAATTTCAATTTTGCAATGTAGTTTATTGTTCAATGAAATTAAATGTTTTGGATCATATTTATAAAGTTTTCCATTTTCGTTAATGATGGGTCCATTTGTAGATTTTAGCATAGTTTTACATTTTTCGTGAAAAGATTTATTTCTAAAAAGTTTGAAAATAAATTTATAAATTTCTAGAATATATTTTGGCAACATAATGTATCCAGACAACCTGTAAAAGAATGAGAAAATCACTGCATTATTATTATTATTATTATTATTATTAAAGTACCACAAGTTTCACAAAACAATTTCACCTAAAGGTCATTACAACAGGAAAAAATTGGAAATTTGTTAAAATGCTCACTTGTATCTATATTTTGTTGTATGAAACCACTGATAGAATTATATAGAAAGTTGCACTCTTTTTCATTATATAATATAAGATGTGTACCCACAGAAAAATTTCTAAATTGTGTAGTCCTGTATTTTCCACATTGTCAAGGAAATGCTGGAACAATGTGCTTGATTAAAGCGCACAGCTTGATAAATTATAAGCCTTGTGTTTGTGGGACAGCGAGTTCCATTGCCAAGTCACGTCTGTAATGTTTTATAGGTTTCAGTTTATGCTTCAACAAACACTGTTGCAGCAAAGTGTATCAATGTAAAGTGTGATGAACAAATTGTGCCACCTGGATTTTGCCCAATCTCAGTGCTTGAAGCTCAAAGTTGACAAACCTGTTCGAACAGAATTTCTGTTTTAACACCTTTCACTGTCAGGTTTCGGGGAAATGAACACTCCCAGTGATTATAATAATCACATCACAGGTTAACATAAAATGCTCAACCTTATTCAAGTAACTATTTGCGACAATTATCTTGTTGTGACTGCCTCTGTGATAACCTCCAAGCTGTATGTTTATAGTATTCACATCTTAATAGACAGACCACCCAAAGGTATGTGTGGAACATTACTTGGTTAACGTGTGGAATTAGTACACAGTCTTGTTTGCTTATGCTACCTGCAATCAAGTGTTAGCCCGTTAAAGCTAAACGCCTATCATTCCAACAAACAGCTTAAAAGGTTGATTTTATTAAATAAAACTCCACACAATCTAAAAAGTAACCATATTTAAGTTTGGTACGTATCTATGTACAATATAGGTACCAAAGTACACATCAGTTTAAACATTATTTCATGTATAATTTTAAATAATATAAATAAATAAATAAATAAATAAATAAATAAATGCTTATTGTGATTTTGTATTTTACATATTACGTACAAAACAAAACAGTTTTTACAAAATAACTTGTATAAAAACTTTAGAAGTCACTCACCAGGTCCACATCAATTCTTTAACACAGGTGACTGCAATGGAGAAAATGAAACCGATTTCTTTTATTAAGTTTGCCAGCCAATCACGTTACTACAGATGGCGGGAAGTGAACAAGTTACAGTACCAAAAACGGTTAAACACGCCACGCCTTTAACTGACTTTGATATGACTCATCTTTGCCACACGTAGTTTGTATAATGTGGTGGAATGAGCAACCTCTAGCTATCTCTCTTTAAATGAAGACTGTAGATCCACATCATTGCCAAAATTATTTATAACAATCTTTGGTTTGTATCATTTATTATTGTACAAATTCATGGTTCATAACAGGGTTGTAATTAAATGGCCCAGCAATAATTTGTTGGATGTCAAAACATTGGGCCAACATTCATTCATTTGGTAAGGTTGTGTGATGAAATTTCTGGAAGTTATTGCCACATTCCCTGTATAGTCCTGACCTTGCTCCAAGCCTTTTCCACATGCTTGGGGCATTAAAGGAGTTCCTGGGAGACCTCCACCGATTCATTGCCAGTTACAGCAACAACAACAAAAAAAAACTGCTTGATTACAGTTGTTGCCACCAAGGGTGGTACAATAAGTTATTAGGTTTAGAGGGCAATTACTTTTTCACACAGGGCCAGGTAGGTCTGGACAGCTTTTTTCCCCTTAATAAATAATATGTCATGAATAAATAAATAAATTAATTAATTAATTAATAATTGCTTTCAAAAATCCATTTTATATTTACTCCGGTTATGTTTGTGTAATAGTAAAAATTGTTTGATGATCTCAATTGTTTAAGTGTGACAAAAATATATATCTTTGTTAACATTCTGTTTTTTTATGAATGCAGCTGTTCAAATCTTCCTTTAAAAATTACCAAATTTCATATAGATAAAAACTTAATTTTAACTCTATTTGAATTAATAATATATTTAAATAGGGTGAAAGGCTCACAGATCACCTTCTTAAATGCCCCCGCCCCCAACATACACACACACTGTAAAACAATGCTGAAGGTGTTTATCCAAAATATGCATTATTCGTTTGAGATGTTGAGATGTTGAGATGTATATCTGCTACTTCTACTCTGTGAAGCTTCATAACGGCTCTAATCTGAGGTGCTGGTTGAGGTTAATTGGTGATTTCTGAGGCTGGTGACTCTAAATGAACGTCTCCTCTGCAGCAGAGCTCAGTTTTGGTCTTGCTTTCCTGGGAAGGTCTTCATGAGAGCCAGTTTCATCATGGAGCTTGACGGGTTTTTAGAAAGATAGGAAATAACATTAGAACGTGTGTACAAGAGGTCTCACTTTACTATAAACTGTAACAAACAAAACAAATAAGCTACATATATTTGTTAGCTTCCAGCTTATTTACTAATTATATATGTTAACATTGCAACATTAACTAAAACAGCTAAACTAACCACGTCATGTTTCCTTTGCTGTCTACCGCTGCTGAAGATTTTTTCTTTCCGCTATGTAGCGTTTGTGTGGTTCCTGATTGGTCAAACGGAGTCATGCGATTATTGTTGCTACATCTGATTGGTGAAACACAGTCACGTGGTAGATCTACCGTCTGCGTTTCTCTGGCAACGATAAAGAATATCTAATGTGAATAAATGGTTAGAAAAGTAACGAGTCGAGTTTAGCCGAATGTAGCGGAGTAAGAATAGCGTTTCTTCTCCGCAAATCTACTCAAGTAAACTTATTCATAAAAGTACACATTTTTTTAAATAGTGAAAAAATAAATGTAACGGAGTAAATGGAACTCGTTACTACCCACCTCTGGTTCAGGCAGATATCAATACAATGTCAAATTGGACTTAATGTGCTGTATGAGTAAAAATGTCCAGAATAAAAAGCTCTTTGACTTCATTAAACAATACTGTACACATTAAAATCTAATATTTAAAAAGAGTAAAGATGTTGATGAAAAATCTTTGCTGGTGGCCTTTTTTCTTTTTACAGTATATCAGTAAGTCAGTGCGTTAGTGTGCTGTGAGACATCATCAGGTGTACCATGGGAAATTATTAAATTTCACTCAATTGGTCTGAAAATTATTATTTATTTACAGAAAATAATTTGTCTTTGTCTGTCTATGCCTCCGTCATACAGTGACAGGCAGAACAATTAAATTCTCTTCCACTAGATGGCAGAAGGTAGCGAATCACCCTGTGTAACTACCTGTTGCCATTGAACCAATAGAATTACTAATGGTTCGGGTGGACGATACAATGAAATACGATACAATGAAAGTCACATCCTTTGGATTTACTTTTACTGGGGAACCAACCGAGCCAACTCTGTTACTGTATGTTACTCGTGCGGGGAAAAGCTGTCCAGCAGTGCCATGGTTCCAAGCAAAGTGGAACACCATCTGCAAACAAACACCTGTCACTTCAAACCAAAAACACAGACCACTCCAGGAACAGGCAGCTTTTTTGAGGAAAATCACAACGATGTATGAGAGAGCTCTAGAAGTTAGCTACCATGTTGCTGAACTCGTTTTAATCGCCAAATTAAAACAACCACACATCGTGGAACAGACATTAATACTACCTGCCTGCAAAATCAACGTAAATGTGATACTCAGCCTTGGTGCTCTTAAAGAAATAGCCCAAGCCCCTCTCATAGATAATACAATTTCATTATGTATATTTTAGTGACACTTTTGTTTGGTGGTGTGCCGTGGGATTTTCGTAATGTAAAATAGGTGCCATGGCTCAAGAATGTTCGGGAAACACTGCAGTATAGTGTAAAGTACATTGTGTAGGTGATTTTACAGATTGTGCAGTTACACCCTCTGATGTTATCATTCAGTTCTGTGTCTCCTAACCATTTCTGCCTGTTGTAGATATTTTTAAAAAAACAACTCTGGTGTGATATAAAAGAAGGCTGGTTTCATTTTAGATACTTCCTCCTAATGTTTATTTCTTTTCAAGGGGGAGCTATTCCCTTTGTCTATTCCCTATCTACATTTGTGACTCCTTTGTGATAACCTAAACTGTAATTTGTCCAAGAGGACTGAGACAATGCCACATTTCATCTTTAAAACCCCAACCAGTGATCTTATCTGCTTGTCAAATTGACATAATCCTTATTGCAAATATAACAGAGGGGACGGTTCACTAATGAAGAAAATCAATATCAGCTCTTATGAGGTGTAAACATGAAAACAAAGTGGTTTTACATTTTTTGGTAACTTGCCCTTTAGCAGTTGTGCAAATGTGTCAGGCGGACTTGCTGACATGTTAACGCAATGTGAGGTTTTATTTATAGACAGCAACAGTTCCTTGTTTCGGATATTGATGTTTTGGTGTAGCGTGTGGATTTAATGGTTTTGAATTCTTCAACTCATTCCAGAAGCAGTTACAAGAATCACATTCATCGCAATAATCTGAATCATTACAACATTCATAAGTAACAGCAGTAATAATCTGTTCATGCCTCTAAAAGATAACAAAAATGCTGCATAAAATTACAGTATACTGTATAATAAAGAAAATACCAAAATGAAGAACAGATAAGATCTTGATATAGTTTTCCGACTACATAAAAAAGATGTATTGAACTTGAACACATTATTGACAATGAAAAAAAAAAACCCAGAAACACAATTTTCATTCAATGTTTTATACTACAGTGAAGTTTAGTCTTTACTCTTATTTATTCATGACCTAAATGCTTCTTTCTTTCTACAGTAAGAACCTATGTATGAACTTTTATGAATATATTTAAGACAGTAATTTACAGATACATTATTATTCATTTATTTATTTTTCATAGGCTGATTTTGCATGTATGCAAGGAGGTCCAGTGTTGGGACATCACATACTGTACATAGAGAGTTTTCTACCATGGGAAAGTCTTCAACATAGAAAGCCAAAAAGTTTCTTGGTAAGCGTACAAGCAGACATTCTGATGCACGAATGATACTTTAAAGCTTTTGTAAGGTATACTTTCCAAGAAATTGCTTGTCATGACGAATTGCCGCAAGATGGACTGTTCAAGGTCTCATCAGATTTTATCAGTCAGGAAAATCAAAAAGTACAGTACTTAAGGTGAATTTGACTCTTTGACCCCAGGCTGTGGAATACCTACAGGATTTTCAGTACCTACAGGACTGGCAGTGCCGGGTACAACTTTAGGTGAATTGACACCCGAAAAGGGCATGAGAGATATGGTCGGAGGAGGGCATGAGGGACTGACCGAGCTTTCATGGTCCTGATGAGGAGTCATATGTGACACACGAGAAGAGATGCAGGTACAATCATACAGCAACTTCATCACGTCATTGCCGAATCTTACTCGTACACGGACATAGAGCAGGGGGTTGAGGCAGCAGCGGACGTAAGCAAGACTGCGTGTGACATGCTCAGCCAGGTGAATGTCAGTCCACAGTTGGCATGAATATTCAGATATGAACAATCTGATAGAGTGCACAATGGCGTACGGCATCTGGAAGAGCAGGAAGAGCACTATCAGTGCTACTATGAGTCGCAGCGTCTTCTGTCTACAGAAGCATTTCCCTCTGCCCTGCATCAGGACGTGACCGATGGTGCTGTAACACACCAGCATGGCGATGCACGGCACGCAGGAACCTGTTACCTTTGCCACACGTGCCCACATCTTCACCCTTCCATTGTCACCTTCGTTCCCTACGTACTCGCACCTTGTTGTACTTCGATTCACAGAAGTGGACAGGAGCTCTGGCAGGCTGAGGACGATGGAGGTGAACGCCACGGCAATCGCTGACAACTTACTGTAGCATAGCATACTCGGACGTAGCGCCTGAGCAGTCCTGGCTCGTACCACAAGCATGTAGCGATCTACACTGATACAGGCTAGCAACAACAAGCCACCATAAGTGTTAATAGCACAGAGGCCATAGTTAAACTTGCACATCACGTTTCCAAACATCCAGGAGCCGATGATGATTTCGCTGGTCTGCAGTGGCAGAGTCAGCAGCAGCAGCAGGTCAGAAACAGCAAGGTAGAAGAGGAAGACATCGGTCATGCAGCGCAGACGGAGACGCCAATTCTTCGTGAATGTGACGATCACCAAACTATTCCCAATCACACCAAGGGTGAAGGTAATAAGGAGCACTGTGACCTGAACAGCCATGATGGTCAACTCCTGACTGTTATCTGGCTCACAGATCTCAATAGTTTGAAAGCTGCAGTAGTTGCCTATATTACAGTGATAAACAGGGAGCTTTAATGTCAAAATAACAATAATTATTCAAATCAAATCATTTATGAAATCCTATATTTAATCTATTCTGATGTAGAAAAAGAATGTAAAATCCAATTCTATGTAATTCTACAGAATATTAGATCAAATATATAGATGAACTATATGGAATCATGGAACACAAAATTTTTTTGTACAGTTCAGCACTATACACAAAAACCGCATTTACCTCATTGCACTGTCATCATGCAACATAGTAAACAAACAGTAAACGAATACTGACAGAGTATGGTAAATCGCCCTCCGCAGACATTGGCAGATATACATTTTTCAAGCATGTAGTCACCTGTACAGTTGTCATAAAAATATACATTGTTGTCATAATCATAAACATAGTCTGTGACTATGTTTCCAAGAAGGAAGGTCCCAGATGTGCTGTTTTCATCCATTGCTCTAAAACAGGAAGAAAGAAAGTGGTAACGTGTATAAAAATAAAAAAAACATGAGAATCTAAAAGATAACCTATCATCCTCTCATACCTACAAGGGCAATAGTGATGGAGCAACTCCAACAAGATTTGAGAGACAAAGGAATCCAGCTTAAAGCAAACCAATAACTAATATAGAAATTTAAACCAATTGAAATAATAGTGTTACATTCAGCAGCTTCTATGGTCTGTGCATGAAGATTTACTCTGCTTTCCCAGGTCATGCAGGTCGAGGTATGCATGATGAGATACATGAGCATACTCCAATTACTAGGGAGGACTAGGGAGGGAGATAGCCCTCTATTCTTTTTTTTTTTTTTTTGTCATGAAGTAAATTATTGTTCGAATAGCAATAACATCCACACATGCCCACGCACTGATACATCCTGAGTTACTATGTGATTGCGCCTGTACCAGCCAGTGTTTTACAAGTGAAAACTATGGCTTATATGTTGTCACTTTACAACCATAAAGATAAAAACATTTTATTGGGACTTGTGATATGTAATAGACCAACACAAAGCGGCACATAATTGTAAAGTGGAAGGATAATGATAAATGGCTAAAATAATTTTTTACAAATAAATATCTGAAAAGTGTGGTGTGCATTTGTATTTAACGCGCTTGAGTCATCACTTTGTAGAGTCATCTTTTGCTGCAATTAGAACTGTAAGTCTTTTGGGCTTTGTCTCTACCGGCTTTGCACATCTAGAGATTTGTCCATTCTTTTTTGCAAATTAGATCACCAATTTTTCTCCGACTAGCTGACTGAATTTATTACATACATCATTTGTGAAAACAACAATCCTGTCAACATTGCTAAATGAAACAGCTCTTAAAATATCACATCACCATTTCCCTATGTTGTCCATTTCAATCTTTGTTTAACCTGTTTGTGAATTCTTACTTTTAAGAATTTGTACTAACCTTTTATTAATCATCATTCCCATCATTACTGTGACTGTACTCCGAAGTTCCCAGTAGCATATTGCATGTATGAGTTACTTTCCTTTTCTAAAACTTTCTTTTCCTTCCTCTTATTTTTTTCCCCCTCCTTTGTCCATTTAGGGGCACAGTATGGAACTAAATAAAGAAGTGTGAAATACTTTTAGAAAATATTTTTAGTGTGCTGATTGTCTAAGATAAAACATACAATATATGTTTTTAATAATTTTTCTTTTCATTCATATAGTACTGTATAGCAGAATTGCGTTGCCCAATCTATGCAAAATATTAAATGATTTGCAGACTCTTGTGTAGTGCCATATTTAACTTAATACCACCTGTATTATAGGGCATTGCTCAAAATTTTGGAAATTATGCTGTGATCTAAACGCAGAGATTTGGTCAAGTAGGCGAAAGCTTGAGTTCAAAGCTGTGAGATCCTTTACCATTGTAACAAGTTAAAATCACTGATCAAAGACATGGTCAAGAAGCTGGAAGCATAAGTTTGAATCCGTGAGATTGTTTAACATTGTGACAAGTTGAAATCTTGGTCAGAGATGTGGCTGAGAAGGCAAAAGTGTGAGTTCAAAGCCATGCGATGAAACCAAACTGTGAGAACGGAGCGAGAGTTAAACGTGAAGTTGTGAAATCTATCAGAAAAAATGAGGGAGAATTGGTGGGCAGGTTACAATGCATCGTAGCTGAATGACATTGAGGGTGGGGTTGATCTGTTGTCTCAAGGAGGGGAGCAAGAGTCGTGCAGCCCATGGGTTGAATATCTTGGTTATCGTGAAAGCAGGGTGAGAGTTTTCATTATAGTGATTTAAGGGGATGTCCCCAGTAGTGAGCATGACCCTTTCCCCCAAACGGGCACTGAGGGTTTTGGTGCAGTGAACCATCTGTTTTTTCTATGTCTTGGAGGATTGTAACCGTGTTCGTTTTGCTCGTGCCCCTGCCTGTTGAGCAGGCGAGACACCTACGTACATCCTCCTCTTGTGGTGGGAACAGTTGTGGCGGGTAGCCCAAACAACACTGGAATACCTGTGGAAGCTGATTGTTGGCAGTTATAAGCATACTTGACCCACTGGGAGGAACTTGCTTCAGATGGTAGATTATAGAGTGGTGTAGCTACACTAGTCTATAAAAAAAATTGGCCATGCATCATACAGGTGACTCTTGAATGTTTATTCTCTCTCTCTCTCTTTCTCTCTCTTTCAGCAGATACAGTGAAAACTAAAATAAAAGGACATGAATATTTGAATGTGAACACCTCAAATCTGCATCCATTGATAAAACAGGCCCAAACACATAACAGAAATGCAAATAATCAAATAAAATTGCTAAAACATATAATCCATGCCTTAACATGAACAGTAAATGAACATGAACATACAGTAAAGCACAATTACCGTGTGTGCCTTGAACCAAGTTCAGAATAAAGTTAAGTTAAGTACATCTCTCTCTGCATTCATGTTGACCCTGACCTACAGTATAATGCCACAGTGCACAGATACTCCTCACCTTGTCAGGTGACCTGTCCACCAAAATAAAAGCTTGCACAAGCTTTTAACCAATATTACATTTAGGGTGATATAAAGACACATTTAAATACATTTTTAACAGCTGTATGAACTCAAGCAATCATGGAGTTATAATAAAATCAACCATAACAACAAAATCATCTTCATGAACCATGTCTTTGAGACAATTACAAGTGGTCATGCATCGGAGTGCGACTTCCAGTGCCTAGTTCTTTCTCTCAGTCTGTCCAATGGATTGCGGATGGAACCCTGATGACACAGTTGGGTAGCCCTGATGAGTTTGCAAAAGGCCTAACAAAATTGAGGGGTAAATTGCAGTCCTCTCTCAGACAAAAAGTCACTGGGGAGACCATGAAATCGGAACACATGGAGGATTAGTTGATCTGCCATCTCCTTGGTGGAAGGAAGCTTTGAGAGTGGAACAAAGTGTACAGATGTAGAGATGGTCATGGTGCAGGTGTTCCCATCAGAAAAAGGTAGACCCAGCACAAAATTGAAGGAAATGCGAGACCATTAGTGGTGAGGCACTGGGAAGGGTCTGAGAAGGCCGGCAGGGGTCGGCAGACCTTTGTGAAAGTATACCTTCAAAGCTAATGTTGGAGTGTCTGCCTCTACCATGAACTGACAAGTTAGGGATAGTGTGGATAGGGGCCGAGGTGAAACTGTTCTTGAGGTCAACAAAGGCGCTATCCGCTTCTTTGTTCCAATAGAAGCAAATCTTTGGGGAAGTCAGAAATGTTGGGGGCAGGAACAGAACTGTAACCCTTAATGAGGCCGCTGTATTCCAGTTGGAGACTGCCTAAATGTTGCCTGGCTCAATTTCTAGCTTAGATGATGAAAAAACGAAACTCAGGAACATGATGGATGTTGCATGAAATATGGACATTCAGGATATTGTCTTAGTAAACAAACATGAAAGAATTTTCAAAGAATTTTCAAAGAAAGTCTGACAAGATTGTACGAGTTGCTTAGATTTAGCTTAGTGTAGATGTTGGCTCACTTGAGGACCACAAGAGCAGTGGCCATAAGTGGTAGAGGGTACTAATTCCTTAATGTTATCTCGTTGAGCCCTCGATAGTCAATACAAGGGCGAAGTGATCTGTCTTTTTTTATTTCTACCAAAAAGAAACCCACCCCTGCAGGAGAGGAAGATGGGCAGATAGAGACTGTGATGTTTTTTTTTCATGGCCTTCCTTTTTTGATGTGCCAGCAAGTAGAGGAGACCACAAAGCAGTTACCACAGAGCAGGTTTATGGACAAATCATAGTAAACTTACCACAACGGTCACATTATGTGCCCTTTTCAGGAATTTTGCTGTATTTGGCAGTTTTTCCCATGTCCTCTGTTGCATCATATCCACTTATCTTTCGAGCTCCTTGAGGCGCTGCAGAGCAAATGGCTTCCCAGTTTGTTGGTGAGCTCCCGAGCTAAAGCATTTCATATTTGCTTACAGCAAGCTACTCTCCGCTCCACCACTTTAGAATCACAGTTCTCATAAAAAAGGATGCAACTTTTAGGTGAATAAAAAACTGAAACAGGCAGGAGGGATGTAGGAGCAGGGGATGAAGGAGTCATCAAGTCCAGGTTTGTAGTCAAATATTTCAGACAAAAAGATATGCAGCCACTGCAATTGGTGACTGTACTATAGCATATTCAGACTCAGACTCAGGCATCTGAGCAGACCTGGATTGTAAAACAAGCATGCTGCAATCTACACTGATGCAGGATAGCAAGCCACCAGAAGTGTTAATAGTACAGATGCCATAGTTAAGTTTGTACATCATGTTCCCAAACATCCAGGAGCCGATGATGATTTCGCCGGTCACCAGTGGCAGAGTCAGCAGGTCAAAAACAGCAACGTAGAAGAGGAAGTAATCAGTCAAGCAGTGCAGACGCAGATTCTTTGTAAATGTGACAATCACCAAACAATTCCCAATAACACCACGGATAAAGGCAATTATGAAGACCGTGACCTGGAAAACCATGATGGTCAACACCTGCCTGTTATATGGCTCACAGATTTCACTAATTTGAAGGTTGCAGTAGGTGCCTATATTGCAGAGAGCTTAATTATCAAAATGACAATTCTAACTTCAAACCACATTATCTATAAAATTATATATTTAACCTATTCTGATGTAGTGACGCCTTGACTAATTAACTTGACTAATTTTACCATAATTTAGTTAATAGCAGCAGATCAAAACAATGTAAATTCCAACTATGCAATTCTACAAAAAGCTGAAATGAAGAAAGACTATATTGAATCATTAAACAAGTACTTTTTTTTTTTTTTTACAGTTCAGCACTATACACAAAAGCTGATTTACCTGATCACCCTGTCAAAATGCAACATTTCAAGCAAATAGTAAACCATGCTGACGGAGGGAAAATTGTATGGTAAAGTGCCCTCCACTGGCCACAAGTATAGTAGTTAACACCCACACTCACCCACCTTATTCATGGAAAAGAGAAGTCTTATTTGTTCTTCAACAAGAACAAAATAAGACTTTGTTCAAAGAAGAACAAAAAACAAGAAGAATAAGTAAGACTTCTCTTTTACATGAATAATGCACATTCATTTTCACACTCTTAAGTGCCAAACAAATCTTTTCAGTTTTTGCTTAGTGGCTGGCTTTATCATAATATCAGCAACTATTTTCTCAGTGGGGCAATACTCCAAGATTGGTTAAGGCATTGGACTACGGTTCAGAAGATCCCAGGTTCAAACCTCATAACCACCAAGTTGCCACTCTTAACCCTCAATTGCTCAGATAAAAATGTAAGTCGCTCTGGATAAGGGCGTCTGCCAAATGCCTAGATGTGTTTGTACCTTTGCCTAGAGATTGGGTTTCTGGCTAATCCTATGGTACCTTGATTGTCCTCATACACCTTGTGATCTTGGAGAACACATGTTTAACTGTGTTCCAATGTTGGTTCAGCAAATTGCTGAGATAGTCTACCGATGATAAAACTCAAATCTGGTTGTGTGCAAGTGGAAAAGTACTGTAGATTAAACTTTCAATTTTTCAGCATTTTTTCAGCATCTTATGAATAATATAACCTTCACATGGAGGTTCTCTATATTTACAGTTCTCTATATCAAATCGCTTTAGATTTTTTCTCACATATTCCAACAGTGACCTCCACACACAACGTGAATCACATCTCCCTGCCCCTCCCACCTATGAAGGAAATCCAGGCACCTGCTGATCACTCTGGGAGGCCCATGACCCATGTTGTTCAAACTTTGAGTATTTTTCTAAGGAGATGAAGAGGGTATTTGATCACTCATGTCATGGCAGAGAAGCAGGACTCAAGCTATTGGATCTCCTCCAAGGTTTCCGCTTTGCCTACGACTACGTTATTGAGTTCCGAACACTGGCTTTCTCAAGTGGATGGAACAAATGAGCACTGAGCGAAATGTTTTTTGAGAGTCTGTCAGAAATACTTAAAGACCAATTAGTCTCTCAGGAACTCCCCTCCTCGCTTCTGGAGCTCATGGATCTGGCGGGCCGAGTGGATTCACGTCTTCATCTTCGGATATCAGCCAGAACACCACCACTTAAAGTCACCCCAAGACCACGAACCTATGAACAGGGGGAGCCCATGCAATTGGGCAGGACCCACATTTCTCCTGAGGAACGACGACGACGCAGAGTGGAGAGGGCCTGTTTCTACTGCGGAAGGTCCGATCACAAACTCAAGTTCTGTCCAGGTAAGAGGAGGAACCCTCTAGTTCAACTTGGAGCACTAGAGGGCGCAACTTCAAGAGGATCCCCAGACCAGCATCAGCTACTCCCTGTTTTTCTTATCATCGAGTAGCAGTCCCACCTGGTGCAGGCATTAATCGACTCAGGCTCTGACCATAATCTAATCAACGCAGCCTCAGCCAAGACCCTGGGAATCCCCTTCCTGCTCTTGGATACCCACCTCAAGGTCCAAGCCATTGACGGGAGCCACCTCCCGTTATTACTCACAGAACACCCATTCTCGAGGGTGAGAGTCTGTGGGTCTCGGGAAATCACTCCAAGCAGATTTCCCTGTTCATCATGGAAAGATCCCATGCCACGGTCGCCCTGGGCCTGCTGTGGTCGATCCGGCAGAACCCTAACGTCGATTGGTCCAGGAACACCATCACCGCCTGGAGCTCCTCATACTCTATGACCTGCTTGCAAGTCGCCACCACACCACGCCTCAGTCCCGTCGCCTCGGAGCAACCGCTGGATCTCACACATGTGGCCACTGAATGTCACGACCTCAAGATGGTGTTTAGCAAATCCCGTGCCATTTCTCTTCCACCCCACCGACCTTATGATTGAGCCATAGACATGCTCCCGGGCACTACTCCTCTGAAAGGCTGCCTTTATTCCTTGTCACCAAAGGAACGCAAAGCCATGGACCACTATATCACAGAGTCCCTCGCAGCAGGGATTATTTGTCCTTCCTCCTCCTTCTTTGTGGGCAAAAAAGACGGGTCCCTCTGCCCCTGCATTGATTATATGAAATCACAATTAAGAACTGGTACCCTCTTCCACTGATGACCACTGCACCCATAGATCTGCTCACAACAATAAGATGCATCCCTGCTCCTTCTTTTCACACCGCGTAACCCCTGCTGAAGCAAACTATGGCATCCGTGAGTTCCTAGCTCTCCTGCCATCCTGGTGCTGTCTTAAGTCCAACAACGTTTTTGGTGGCCAACATTAAAGGAGTATGTGTCCAGATTTGTGGCAGCATGCGACGTCTGTGTAAGGTGCAAGCACGCCAACACTGCCTCTGCAGGCCTCAGACCCTTACAGATCCCATCCTGTCCATGGTCCGACAAAATTACTGGATTATGTTACAGGATTACCCACCTCCGATGTCCACACCTGTATCATGACTGTAGTTGAACAGTTCTCCAAGGTAGCCCACTTCATTTCCCTACCAAAACTTCCATCCTCAAAGGAGACAGCGGAACTCCTGATTCTCCATGTTTTCAAGCTCCATGGTCTGCTCAAGGACATTGACTCTGATTGTGGCCCACAGTTCACCTCTCAGTTCTGGAAAGCATTCTGTAAGCTCATCGGAGCCACCCCTAGTCTGTCGTCAGGATTTCACTCACAATCTAATGGGCAGACAGAGAGGAAGAACCAGGCCCTTGAGGTCGCCCTGAGGTGCATGACCTCTAGGGATGTTACCTCATGGAGCAGATACCTGCCCTGGGTTGAATATGCCCACAACTCCCTAGTCTCGTCTTCTACCAGGATGTTCCCCTTCCAGTGCTTCCTGGGTTATCAACCACCCCTGTTCCCATCTCAGGAGGAGGAGGTCAGAGTTCCTTCTACTCAAGCCTTCATCCGCCATTGCAGGAAGACCTGGTTTCAAGCCAAGAAAACGTGGCTACAATTAGGCAGAGCCTACAAGAAGCAAGCAGACCATAGGCGCTCTCAGGTCTCCAAATACAGGATACGGCAGAGAGTCATGCTGTCCACCAGAGACCTTCCTCTAAAGACCTCCTCTAGTAAGCTTTCTCCTAATTATGTCGGCCCCTTCACCATAACTAGGATTGTCAACCCCTGTGCTGTTAAGCTCTTGTTCCCCTTTTCTATGCAGTAGATAAATCCCACGTTCCATGTTTCACAGCTACGCCGCCTCGTCTCATGCCCACTAAGCAGCAGAAATACTTCTATAAGTAGTTTATCTGCACCATAGTTTTTACTTTTACTTGAGTAGATTTGCAAAGAGGAAACGCTACCCTTACTCTGCTACATTCTGCGTAGTTGATATTCTTTGTGAAATGCAGCCAGCAGATCTTCCAGATGGCTGTGCTTCACTAATCAGACATAGCAACAATAATTGCATGAATTTGTTTGACCAATCAGCTGCAATAACAATAACCATATCTGCATAGTGGGGAAAAAAAAGAAAATAGTCTAACCTGAGAAAATATTTGTTCTATTGGACATAGTTTATGGTAAAGTGAAACCTCTTGTACCCATTTTTGAGCCATTTGGAGGGCAGCTGAATATACAGCATATCTTCTACCGATATGCCGACACAGGCTTCTGTGTGTACCAGGAAGGGACAGTTGAAAAGAATGAAGGATGGTTGGGTTCCAAAGGTGACATGATACAAATGTGGAATAAAAGGACACAATGCAACTCACTCATCATCTATACCACTTAATCCTGTATTCAGGGCCACGGGAGGCCTGGAGCCTATCCCAGGAGACTAAGTAGTATAGATGAGTGAGTGAGTAAGGGCTCCACAATCTTTTAAAACATTTTCTTGCTTTGTGTCCTTTTATTCCACATTCGTAACATGTCACCTTTGGAGCCCAACCATCCTACATTCTCTTCAACTGTCCCTTCCTGGTACACACAGAAGCCTCTGAGACTGGGGTGGGAACCTCGCAGGATTTCTATGAAGAAGTGCACCAAAAGAGTAGATGGCTCAGAACAGCAGAACACAATATGCTACCACAGAGCGGGAGACCCTTGCCATTAAGTGAGGCTTCGGTAACTCACGGAGGCTGGTAGAAGATTATCATTTGCTCTCTATAAAAGGGCTGTGACGACTCAGTCCAGTTAATAGGATGTTTTGAGCATGCTACTTAAGCCACTTTCCTCTCCCCACAGACGGAAGCCAGCACTTGGTATCTGCTTGCTACTGCAACAGATGTGTGAAGTGAAAAATGCAACAAAATAACATGGAAGCCCTATTTTGATTAAAACAGTATATATTTGAAGTGTAACCACAAACAAGAAAATAATGTTAAATGAATCAAAATCAGGAATAGAAACTAGGAGCCACGTCATCACACAGACACACACTGTGATAGTCACACTTTTTAAGGGTCACAAGCAATTTTTTTTTTTTTTTTTTACAAAACAGGCAAGCAACAATAATGTATGCAAAAGGTTATCCAATCTTGGATTTATCTCACAAACGCAAAGGTTCCTGTCAAATTTTAAACTAAATTAGATTGTTGAAAGTTTCTTGCCATATTTAGCACAAATGGTCACCCTACCAGCTAGCCAGTTACTAGTAGCATATTGAATGTAGAAGTCCTGTGGAGTTTTGTATATGTCATGTACAGTATACAGTATGTTCATTTAGGGTTACAGTACTGTATGCAACTAAATAAAGAAGTTTCATATACTTAAATACTATAATACAACTATTTAATAATACAAAAAATATTTATATTGTGCTGATTGTCTAAGCTGTAACATGCATGTGCACTGTTTGAGTTTATAATGTTTATAATATTAATGTAAATCGAAGGCATTATATTAGATATTAGGATTGTTTTTGCTTCACAACCTTCTCAAGTAAACTAAAGTAACAATTTCCAATAGACTGTGTTTATACAACCCACTCACTCAAACAAGTCTAAAGCAAGTCAGTTCATGGTTTAAACATGAAACAGTCAAGTTTCATTTGCGCAAAGTGGTTAATCACTTGTCTGTGACTCAACTCACAAGTTCTTCCTCTGAACTAAAACTCAACTATATTCCCATCATTACATTAATGCCTACGAAAATCAGCTTTTATCCTTTCATTTTTTTAATGATCTTTGTAACTCAATAAATGACTTGAAGGTTTTATAAGTATTTTATATTGAATTGATTAGTGCTTTATAGATTAGAGCTTTACAAATGAGTGTATTGTTCAGTCTGTTTAGTTCTTTTAATGTCAAACCTCTCTTTGTTTTAATTTAATGTAGGTGTGCAATAAAATATTTAAGCTGGATAAAGAAGGAAATGGCTCCAAGGTGGTGGAATGTACAGCCAAGTCACTGGCAAACTACAGTAATAATGATTAAAGTCCTATCTGTTTCTTACTGTAGGTACTTGGGTTAACCCCCTTTCCCTTTCCATAGCTAAAAAATACTTTGCATTTACTTAATTATCTTGCATATGGATACCACTACTATGAATCATTGTTTATAATAAAACATGAACTGTTAATTCCGCTTCACTGTGTCGACCATCATTGGTGTAAAGCACAGGACATATGTGAATTTATAGATGGTGCAGTTATGCCTTCTAGTGTTATTATACTATATAGTGTAATGTGTCATAACTCTACAACCATGACCAAAAGTTTAAAGAATGACACAAATATTCATTTCACAAATTCTGCTGCATCAATGTTTTTAGATCTTTTTGTCAGATGTTACTCTGGTATACTGAAGTATAATTACAAGCATTTCATAAGTGTCAGAGGCCTTTATTGACAATAAGATGTGTGGATTTTTCTTTGTCCACCCGTCTCTTGAGGATTGGCCACAAGGTCTTAATGGGATTAGGGTCTGGGGAGGTTTCTGTCCATTGACCCCAAATACTTTTCAGCTTAATTAAATAATTATATTTTTTTTAGTTTTGAAAATGGTCATTGTCACAGAATCAAAAGAAAAGTATGCAAATGACTATGAAATGTATGAAAAAGTGTGAGACAATATGTATGAGTCAAAATAATCCGTTCCTGATGAACAAGCAAAGGGTGACGGTGGCAAGGAAAAACTCCCTGAGATGGCAGTAGACAGAAACCTTGAGAGGAACCAGACTCAACGCGGTCACCATCCTCATTTAGATACGGTTAGGAGAGATTATTTCGCAGTCAGACAGCTGAAGGTTCAATATACCAGTAGATGTGTTTAAGTTTATGTGGAGTCCAGTTCATTATTGGAGGCTCAGGTATAAAACTTGTAGGAAATTTGCAGTCCTGAGCTATCAAGCGACTGCAGTCCTTAAAGAACAGCTATCTGACTACTGTACAGTACATTTGAGGAAACACAGACATGAGGGCCCCCTGGGAAGTAAAGCAACTAGTCAGTCCACCATCAACAAACCTGAGTGATCAATGAAAGTGGGGAAGGTTGTTACTTGCAATTTGAGATTCCACTGTGTGTGTTTTTCTCAAAAACGTTCGGCCATGGCTGTACATCCTTATGTGGTAAACCTTTATAAGCCCACTCTTCTAAAAGAAGGGAGTTTTCCATTTTGAATGGCTCCTCTTAACATTTCTTTCTTCTAAAGGAATAAATCTAAAATCTAAATCTACAGTACATCATGGTCTCTGTGACTCGCCTTTGTGACAACTTAAAAACTGTAAATTGTCTAACTGGACTGAGACAATGCCACATTTGACTCTTGAAACCACAACCAGTGATCTTATTTGCCTGTCCAAAAAAAAAAAAAAAACACTTAAAGCTCTTATGGGTTTTAAATGGATGAAAAGTGTTTTTTTTTATATATATTTCTTGTTTTCTTGTTTCAACAAAGATACTGATGTATTTGTGTAGCATGTAGATTTAATGGTTTAAACTCATTTCAGAAGCAGTTACAAGCATCACATTCAACATTCAATCTGAATTATAACAGAATTCGTAAGTAACAGCAGTAGTAGTAATATCTATTCATGATTTGATGCTAAGATACTAAAAAACATTTTATTAAATATTACAGACAAGGCTGAAATGTAGAATAGATAACTAGATCTTGTTAGAATACAATTTTACATTTTATAAAGAAAAAAAAAGCACTACGGTTACAGGTATATACCACAGTGATGTTGAATTGGTCTGAAAGTGCTGATTAATTTCTTAAAACAGCTTATTCTTTCTACAGTAACAACCTACAGTATGTATAAACTCGTATGATTAGATGTAAGGCAAATAATGTGAATTATTACTTTGTCTTGGTGACTGAAAGATTTTCAGTTTCTTGGTAAGATGCAAGCTAATGCAAGAAGGATAGTTTAAAGCTTTTTGGACTCTATAAAATATTACTTGTCTTGACACATTGCAGTTGTATAAAACACATCCAGACATGCAGTGATAAAGTAGGAAAATAGCTGCTGTTGATTACTGTATTTCCTATAAAAGCATCTTTGAATGTTTACATATATTTTGTAAAAGATTGTATATAGCCAAACATATTTCAAAAATATTGGCAAGTTGAAAAGCTTCATGTGTCCTCATGTGTTTATGAGTCAGGAAAAATGAAAACTACGTAACGTGAATTTGACTCTTTGACTTCAGGCTGTGGGATACCTACAGGATTTTCGAGCTTGGCAGTGTCGGGTACGATTTTAGGTGAATTAACCTCTGGAAAGGGCATGACGGATGTAGTTGGACCAGGTGATGAGGCAGTCATCGAGCTTCCATAGTCCAGGTTGGGTGTCAAATATGGCAGACAAGACGAGATGCAGCCACAATCATGCAGCAACTTCATCACGTCATTGCGGAATCTTACTCCCACAAGGGCGTAGAGCAGGGGGTTGAGGCAGCAGCGGACGTAAGCAAGACTGCGTGTGACATGCTCAGCCAGGTGAATGTTGGCCCACAGTTCACATGAATATTCAGACATGAACAATCTGATAGAGAGCACAATGGCGTACGGCATCTGGAAGAGCAGGAAGAGCACTATCAGTGCTACTATGAGTCGCAGCGTCTTCTGTCTACGGAAGCATTTCCCTCTGCCCTGCATCAGGACGTGACCGATGGTGCTGTAACACACCAGCATGGCGATGCACGGCACGCAGAAACCTGTTACTTTTGCCACACGTGCCCACATCTTCACCCTTCCATTGTCACCTTCGTTCCCTACGTACTCGCACCTTGTTGTACTTCGATTCACAGAAGTTGACAGGAGCTCTGGCAGGCTGAGGACGATGGAGGTGAACGCCACGGCAATCGCTGACAACTTACTGTAGCATAGCATACTCGGACGTAGCGCCTGAGCAGTCCTGGCTCGTACCACAAGCATGTAGCGATCTACACTGATGCAGGCTAGCAACAACAAGCCACCATAAGTGTTAATAGCACAGAGGCCATAGTTAAACTTGCACATCACGTTTCCAAACATCCAGGAGTCGATGATGATTTCGCTGGTCTGCAGTGGCAGAGTCAGCAGCAGTAGCAGGTCAGAAACAGCAAGGTAGAAGAGGAAGACATCGGTCATGCAGCGCAGACGGAGACGTCGATACTTGGTGAATGTGGCGATCACCAAACTATTCCCAATCACACCAAGGGTGAAGGCGATGAGGAAGACCGCCACTTGGACAGTCATGATAGTCAACTCCGGCTTGTTATCTGGGTCACAGATCTCAACTGGAGTGTTGCAGTAGTTACCTATATAACAGTGATAAACAGAGTTTGATTTTGGTAGGAGTAAGAGTTTGATTACCAAAATAATAATCTGTAATTCAAATCAACTTTTACTCTTCTGATATACAGCTATGGCCAAAGGTTTTGAGAATGACACAAATATTAATATTCTCATAGTCTGTATGGGTTTTTTGTTTGTTTTTGTTTTGACAAACGCCAAGCATTGATTATGCAAGAATGGGCTGCGCCATCAGTCAGGGTGTGGACCAGAAGTTGATTGACTGAATGCACGGGGCGAATTGCAGAGGTCTTGAAAAAGAAGGATCAACACTGTAAATACTGACTTTTTGCCTAAATGTCATGTAATTGTCACTAAAAGCCTTTGACTTTGTGAAATTCTTGTAATTATACTTCAGTACACATACATAGTAACATCTGGCAATAAGATCCTAAAACACTGAAGCAGCAGAATTCGTGAAAATGAATATTTGTCTCATTCTCAAAACCTTCGGCCATGACTGCATAATACAACTAACGTTAAATTACAAGTAAATTAATGTCAAGTGCTTTAACAGAATACTGAATGAAGATGAACAAATAGTGTAGAAACATAAGGAGAATTGGTTGATTAAATTCTGCCCTCTGCTGGCCGAAAGGTGTCATTAGTAGATTTTGTCAAGCTCATAGTCACCTGTGCAGTTATCATAAAAATAATTATCGTATGTGCTGTTTCCAAATGGGAAGGTGTTGTTTTCATCCATTGCTCTACAACAGAGAGAGAGAGAAAAAAAAAGTGAGAGGGGGGGATTGAATGAGTATTTAAATGACAAGGTAGATTTATCATGGCTTGATACATTTTAATTATGCAAACAAAACAGTCCACAAGTCAAATCACTCTTGCTGGAAGAAACTGCCTTATACTGTATGTTTAAGTCACGAATCCCCGCACACATTATTTATTCAGCTTGATTCCCATAATTCTACTGGTTTAAATTTACATTAAAAAAATGTAAAAAATAAATATAGAACTAAATAAATAAAGCTAGAATGGTAAGTATTTCTCCTCAGACTGTCATTTCTACAAGGATTGCACCAGTAATGGAGCCGCTCCCACCATGATTTCACCAGTACGTGATGTAGAAATAAAAACCCAGCAGGAGTCTGAGCAGAGCTGCAAGTCTTTAGGCAAAGTTACAGTAGGTCATCCTGGTAGAAGACGGTGGCACCATTTCAATTCCGACGCTGAAGAAGGCGTGGAACTTATGGGGAGGGGTGTTCGATGAGTGGAGTAGAACATGTCCTGGAGCTTTGATTTAGGGAGCAGTTAAAGGTTTGACTTTACAGTACCTGGTTGGGCAACTGTGTGAGATACATGAAGCCAAAGGGAAGGCTGGATTACACAAGGCATGGGTTTTGAGCCTACTACTACTACTACTGTACTGTGTTTGGAAGTAGTAAATGGAGAGGCACTATGTGATCTGAGCTACCATATGATAATGATCTTGTGCTCTTATTAGAGAGTGAAGAAGAACTGAAAGAGAAGACAAGGAAGTAGAAGATGAGATATAGGCTTTGAAGTTGTGCTTGAGAAAATTGAAAAGTTTTGTTATTTGTAGGGCTTTGTTATTTGTATTATAAACAGAAGTGTTGTTCTAGCATTTGGGAATAAATTGTGCATGGAAGACATTTTAGAAGGTTTTCCAATATGGATTGTAAAAGGGGAATGAACAGAAAAGACAAATGCTGAGTTAATGAGAAATGATCAGTTTAATACCAGTTGGTGAAATTGTCAGAAGAAACATGTTGATTGTAGGGTGATAGACCTGAATGATGAATTGGTCTGTGCTAATTGGAGAGGAAATTGGATAATCCAGTTTAGATGGGGAAAAATGGTCATATAACCTTGTGTGTATACAACATGTTGTCCAGATGGCCATTTTACACAGCCCAAGCAATGATAAGAAGGTGCACAACCATGAACACACTTGATTAATTATGTAGATTGACAATGAAACGTAATGTTTAGGATCATAGTGGGCAGGCTTGGTTTGAGAAAGGGATATAACCTAGAAGGAGAGTGTAAAAAGACATCAAGAATATGGACAAAAGATGACAATGGTTAGATCATATAAGTTTAGTAAAGTCTAGCATCTAGGGTGTAAAATTTCCTATGGCTACAAGCAAAGTTCAATTGAATAAAATTTTATTTGTATAGCACTTTTTTTTAAACAATTGTCACTGTCGCAAAGCAGCTTCACACATTCAAAAGAAATTATGGAAGTTTGTATGAAATGTGAACATATATGAATCAAAATGATTAGATCGACTCCGAGGGATTGATATTGATATACAGTGAAACCTCGGATTGCGAGTAACGTGGTTTACGAGTGTTCCGCAAACCGAGCAAAGATTTTTAATACATTTTTAATCGGAAATTGAGCAAGTATTAGTTTACGAGCGCCGAGTATCATGTATCACGCATGCGACTCTTATTTTGACACCGAGCATCATTCTCTCACCTTTTCATTTAATTTGTTTTATTTTCATTTTATAGATTGTATTAATTATTTTTATGTATTTATTTTTTGGGGCTGTGGAACAAATAATTTGAGTTTTCATTATTCCTTATGGGAAATGATGATTTGGTGTACGAGTGTTTTGGAACGCGAAGAAATTATGCTCATAATCCAAGGTTCCACTGTATTTGATGTCTTTAAGTTAATCAAAGCCTTTAACTTCCAACTCCTTAGCTGTAAGCTGTGTTAAGTAGTTAACTGTAGCTTGGGATGAAGGTGTCAGATAATCATCCAATGTAAAAGTAAAGGTATCATTTGCTGAACAAACGGGGGTACCTGAGGTAAGGGTGAGTTTGAGGCTTTGAATAGTCCACTGGTGTCAGCTGGAAAGTGGAACTTGCAAAAGCTTAAAGAGATACCAGCAAAAACAAATGCGAAAACCAAATCCATATTTCCTTGACATATGGATAGAAAAGTGGTAGAGGGAAAGGCCAGACAGACAGACAAAAAGCAGCATGAAAAATGACCAGGTCTACAGTATGCATACTGGCATAATGTGTAAGTAATGAGAAAATGCTTTAAAATGTTTCAGGTTCCTAAACTTATGGCAGCCACTTAGGAAGCTTTCACAATTCTCAGTCTTGTTTTACAAGACAATAGGATCAGAACCCAGCCAACAACATTGTTACAGGTACATTAATGGCCTCTGTGTTGGCCTCACTCTTAATTAAGCTGAGAATTATTTAACTAAAGGCTCGATGCTTTATAGTGGGATAAACCTTGGGATGGGGTCTTTTTTTTCCAGCTGGGAATTACTGAATCAACTATGTTTTAGTTATGACTAAACCAGACACTTGACAGAAAGTTTATTTCTAAAAACAAGAGCCGAGAAGAAAGTTCTCCAAAAGGTAGACCAGATAGTGATGTCTGTGGTAAAGAGTCATGTCTGTGTCAAAAGTCCTCACAGTTTCATGAACCAGTTCAACAAAGCCATGCTACTGTACCATAGACAGAAATTTATCACATCTTACAGACAGATTGTCTGAAGTGGACAGGGATTTACCCGGGTGAGTCTGTGAACAAGAACAAGAGCTGAGGTTTCGCTTGTGGTGTTGCGACGCAGGCAAGAAATGATCAGGTGAAAACAAAAAGGAAGTCTGCTAGGAAAGATACTGTAGATATCTACTATCTTCTGGATTTGAATAATGATGTGTGAATTTGCAGACCATTGGGGCTGGACAACAGTGCAGTTAAACAAGTCAGCATATATCAGTGTACACCATACGAGCCCCTGAGAGGCGCAGCGGTAAATGCTCGCGGTGATCGCAAGTTCAAATCCCGGTGATGCTGTAACCTCTCACCGAGCGGTCTGATTGGCCGAGCTCTCTCAGAGTGGAGGAAACAGGAGGCACTCTAGCGCTCTCACACACACAGGAAATGCGTGATAGTCTTCCGCCCTCCCTGACTGGTAGTACAGTAATAGCCTTGATGGGGGAGTGTCCTAAAGATGGGAGGGAACTGGAGAAAACCAGGAAGAAAAATACGCCAACTATATTTGTGGACAGCTAGCCGACATTCTCACGTGTGCTTGTTAAACATGCCATTCCAGAATTTGACCTTCTTTGCTATCATTATAAATTCCCCCCTTATGCAAAACCTTTTCATTAGAATTTTGAATAATGATGTGTGAATTTGCTCGTTCAGCCAGAAATGCCAGGGGTGCTACATTCATGGCCCTATGTTTGTAACTGTCCTTTGTACAACAGTTTCAGCCATGTAGTGTAGCAACAAATTAGGACCGTGCATGTCAGTTTTTATTTGATGTGATCTGTTCAGATTTCTTGAGAATCAAAAATGGCAGAAGATTCCTCTTGTCTAAAGATGCGTATGCTTAATGTTTTAACATCTTTATCATTCATCAAGTTTCATTAAAAATGCTAAAATGATATTATGTGTACCTTCCCAGGTCTCTGAGTGTGTACCGCCGAAATGCCCAACTGGTTCAATATGCCAACTTTTTAAAAACAAATTTATACCACCATTTATTTTTAAACTGTCCATCAACCATAAGCCTTAACCATAAGTGTTCCACAACCACACGTCTGTGGTTTATACTTGTTTTTTTTATGTTACACACACACAGGTGTGTGACCGTTCAAAAACAGTCAGATTTCACTGTTTTGGCTCTTTCTACGGCAGTTTAATATATACACTTTAACAGGAAAATATAAAGATTTCATGGTAACCGTCGAAACAGTCAGTCTCTGTGCTTTTCAGGTGTTTCTCGTGGTTTTTGCGCTTGCACGAAAGCCTAACTGAACTGAGAGTGTGGGCTAGGAAATTGGACTCATAAGGCAACACATCGCGTGCGGCCGCTGATGTGCGAACATCTCTCTAGATGATTAATCTTTCACGCTTTCAGTCATATTGCGTGACAGAGCCTCTTTAAGAGAGGACTGAAGTGTCAGAAACTGCTTCATTTGATCAGAAATAAACAGCAGAGATGATCTGATCAGGATCAAAATACTCACTGAAAAGGACTATAGGCTTCGGTAGCTATGTAGCGCTGTACGCGCCCGTCCCAGCCGGAAGGCCAGCACACTCGAGAGGTACCGTAAAAATGCTCTTAATTAGATGAAAATAAAGAGATATGGGGTGATTCAGGGAGCTTTAGATGATCTGTGAATTTACAGAAATTCAAAGTTGCACAGTTTCTTTATTTTAAATTATATGTAACAGTCTAGATCTCAGCAGTAACAGAATATATTATTAGCTTATATAAAATTGATATACACAACTAACTGTGTTGAACTATTAACGCGGTTTAAAATAATATATTTTTTATTTGTAGCATAAATTAATAATCTAGCCAAGGCTTAATTTAGATCTTTTACGATCCTGTTACACGATCTCTCTAACTTCAGGCTGGGTAACTTCCGGATTTGCTTAGAAATATCAATGAAAAAGCAAGAATTAAATAATAATAATAATATATAATAAATTCTCCAAGGTTCTTTAAGAAAAAAATTTCAAATGATGTTATTAAATGCCATTAAAGTGATTATAAAGCGTGCATTTATACGTAACATAAGAACAACACATTTTAGTACATGCTCTTGGTTCTTTTAAGGATTTTGGTGTTTTCACTTCCCTGTTTTACAGCCTGTAATATAGCATATATCCATTAGCGGTGTTTTTAAACTCGGCAATTTTTTTAAAAACGTGTTTTTAAAATGCCAAAATCCCAAATTTTTAAACTGTAGTTGTGCATTATATCATTTTGCATAACCCGGCTGGCTCACACAAGTCTCATTATAATACAACGAGTGTTAAGTATTGTCAGTATGACAGTTTGACACTTCACAGTAATCCAAGCAAAATGAAAAAAAAAAAAAAAACATGAAAGTTTAATAGGGCTACTTCTCCAAATGTGAAATAAGTCAAGTAATTTTTTTTTTTTTTTTCATTTAAAAAGTGTTTATTTACTAAATCAGCTCTTACTTACTAACTTGGTTACTCCATACTAGTTGACTGACTTTCATACTTTTTTCCTTACATAATCTGCCTTTCTAAACCAAGCACAATAAAAATAAACAGATTGCCAGAACACGTGTTGCAGTTATCTTTTAAAGCGTTTTAACTTAATTAAATGACCCGTATCTTAGGTTCTCCAGGTGTGATGTATATTACATTTTTTTATTAAGTGATAACGAGTGCTAATTTTCACTTACATCCCAGTCACTCATGCATAAAAAGCACCATATGGTATTCTTACATTGCTCTTAAAATGAATACAAAAAGTATCAGCAAACTTGAAGAAATACAGCACTTGCGGATACATGAACATGGAAAAATGTGCATTATAAAATTCTTTGTTTGAATCTAACAATGCAAACTAATGACACAAGTCATATCAAGGCTAGAATACTTTTTTCATTTAAATTTCAATGCTCGTGCATTAATATTTCATCTTCAGTACAACAGTAGCATTGACTTGTAAAAGGAACAGTGTTCCTAAATTGGCTAATATCTAAATAAAGTGAGAAGCGAAGAGAACAAATCAAAGATCTACAGTTCCCAAGAAAAAATCTGCACACGTCCCGATATGATTCAAAGCCTGAAATACCTATTAAATCATGTCATGCTGCCCAGAAGTAAATCAAGTCACAATGATCTTGCATGTTGTAACACATTGTCTTTACTATGCAGGTTGGTTTGGCTTACCTCTGTATGCAGGAATGGACAGTGCTGTAAAAGTGGGAGAGAGAGAGTGTGTGTGTGTGTGTGTGTGTAGGTGTGTGGTCCTTATGGGGTGTGTTTGTGCAGATTTTGCTTCACTCACTCAAAGCCTTGGTTTATATTAGACAGCTGGCTTTCACACAAGCTTGTGAATTTGTGTGAGAAGAAAAAAAAAAAAAAAACCTGTGGCATCAAACACACCCGAGGGCACGGAAATACACAGTGTGAAACAGCTTTCACGGGGGGTGTTTTTTTTTTTTTGTTGAGGTGGCATCGAGGAGTGATTAGTTAGGTCGTAAGGTCATGATACTTTGCAAATATGGTATAAATTCATATCTCAGATAAAAGAGACGGACAAAATCTTCTGCTTTGGTGATTAAGTAGTGAAAATCCCGTGGTCGATGAATGACAGTGAAAAGTGTGTGTGCGTGTGGACATTTTCAAAATGCTCCAGCAGATGACAAATAACAGAACACAAGTTTAGAAGAGAAAAAAAAAAAAAAAAACGAAATGAGTAAGATAGAATGCTCTAAAATCGGATGTTGATTCAATTCTGGACTAAATGTTCCTCTAGAATCATGGACTTGGCACATAAACATCAATTTTTCTCCTGTTTTTGTAAGGAGATGTTGAGAAGGCAGTTCCACATTTATGGAAGGAGTCTCCAGTGTCAGATGTGAAGCTGTACAAGTTCTCTGATGAAGTCTTCAAGACGGAAGTTCTTGTCCCTGCCACATTCTAGGTATTACACAAAAATTACTTTGTTTTTTTTATTAGCAGAGAGAGAGAGAGAGAGAGAGAGAGAGAGAGAGAGAGAGAGAATTGGGTCAATATCACTATAAAGTGCCTTTGAGACTGATTTTCAATTTGAACTCATAATAACTTTATTACATCAACCTTAGACTGTTAGATATTCAAGCTCCAGCACTTTTTATAAATAAACTGCTAAATCCGTCGACCGTGTCATCGAAATCAAATTCAAAGTATCAGAAATGTATATTATCTCCTTCACAACCATAGATTTTACTTAATGGGAAAATTCTGTTGGTAATAAAATCAGTTGAAAATGTGTTTAAATCATGTTCACCTTCCATGGAAGGATTGATGACAGCGTGGACATTTCGTGCTAAAGTTATCATTTCTTGAGCAAACGGTAGACCTTCAGTGTACTGTTTATCACTTGAATTTCTGAAAGGTTTTTATTATTTTTAGATCATTTATTGAGATCTGTCCCCCAAAAATTACAGGTTGAACATCCATTATTTCGAGGACACGTTTAAATTTTTGTTTTACTTAAGAAATTGTTGAGGACTATAAAAGCATACAGTATGTAAAATATTTTAGGCACTTAATATAAGTAATATTATGTACTTATTTCAGTCACCAAAGTTAGTAGAGTGATATGTGGGACATGACAAAATCACATAGAGTACATACAATCATATATGTGAAAATGGTGTAAAATGAGGGAAATTCATTTCAAGAGACTTGTAATTGTACTTATAT
>QMIH01000006.1:239241-256790 GCA_003987875.1 Clarias batrachus | reverse complement strand
TTGTCTTAATGCTCCGACTAAATAACATTAAGAATAAGGTTAACGGGGGAATAACCCCGATTTACAGGTACAGCTTTCGTGTGTTTTGGCTCTTCATCATTTTTTTGGTAACTTTATACCACTTGTTTTTTGCAAAAAAAAGCAAACAGCTCAGCGTTGCCTGATCTTCCTTTTGATGACATTCCAGAAGTTTTCTGGAGTAAATTGCAGTGCTCTCTTATTTTTTTCCAGAGCTGTATATTAATATTGAAAAAACACTACATTTGCCCTTCCTGGTCACCAAACCACCAAAACCACTCAAGGCTTTTGATTGGACAGTTTGAGTCAGTATATCCATAGCTTTTTTTCAATACACTTCAAGTAAAGCCCCACCTAAATTACTGAGCATATATCAATCAGCCAGGATATTATGATGCCTAATATTGGCTCCATTCTGTCACAACCAGCATTAACCTTTTCATCAATTTGATTTACAGTAGCAGTTCTATTGGATCAGACTAGACGGGCCAGCCTTCACACCCTCGCCAGGTCACTGGGTTTCCTTTCCTTGGATCACTTTTGTTATGTCTTGATAACTGTAGACCAGGAACATCCCACAAGAGCTGCAGGTCTGCCGTTGCTCTGATCCAGTCCTCTAGCCAGAACAATTTGACCCGTGCCAAAGTCACACAAATCCTTATGGATCATAAGAAATGAGGTCTGCAGGAAAAAAGGTCTGTTGCTGCCACTTCCAGTCACCATTGTACTGACCAATAGAAAATGAGGCTATTGTGAGAAGGGACAAATTGTGACATCACAGGACATCCCTAAAGTGATCAAAGGAAGGAAAGCTGGCGACATGGTCAGTGGCGGCCAGGACTCACTGATGCACATTGTAGTCTGATCTAATAGAAGAGCTGGTGTCAGAACACATGTTATTATTGTTTTGGTGGCAAAGTGGGGAGACCTACTCAAGATTAGTCAGGTGGTCATAATGTTATGCCTGATCATTGTACATTAATAAATTGCACCTTTTTGCGATTCGATGATTGCACAGACTCATATTGATTGATTTAGGTTTGTATGCAATTGCTCGTGCAGCAATATCTTACATCCTACACTCATTGAGTTACATACCATCATGCATCTGTTGCGTTGCGGGACGCAGCTCGGGGAAGTGCACCCTATCATTGCATTATGTATGCACATGCTCTTTATCTCATTATTCCCACATATAATACAATATGGGAGAGTATATACCCTCACAATCAATTGAATCAGATGTTTCATTTTCTATGTTTTTTTTTTGTGGTTAGGAATCTGACTTCCACTTGCTGTGGAGTGTGTGAGAATTTGTTCGTAAGTAATTGCGGTAGATGAGGTTAATTCGCCTGTCGTTCTCAGACATGTTTTTTTTTTTCTTCTTCTTTTTGCACAGTAACCGAACTCCAGGTCGACGATAACAATTCACTACACTCTGCGCACATCCTCCACGCCGCCATGCCACTCTCCCACGCCCTAGATTATGTTTTGATCATATTGTGGTGAGTAGGCCGCACACCCACACACCTCCTTGTATGCAACTGCATACCACACACACACACACACACACACACACACAAACATGGAGTCTTGTTCAATATGACCTTTGTCTAACTGAGATATAGACATAAATATTATCTTGTAATATCTCGGGGTTTTGCCTAAACAGCAACAAATTTTAATGATTCAACAGAACTCTCAAATAAATTGGCTTAAATAATGAAACTTAAATAATGAAACTTGGCTTTTAAACTAAATATATTATTTAAACAATATATCAAACTGGCACCCTGTCCAGGGTGTACCCCGCCTCATGCCCTAAGTCTCCGCAACCCTGTACACAGGATAAAGTGGTATAGACAGTGAGTCAGTTCTTGTCAGTGGGGTCAATCAGTGGAGTGTCTTCAGGGACCAAGCCCAAATTATTGTCTCATAAGTCCTGAATCTTATTTATTGTTTTAATCCTTCAATCTTTCTGACTGCACCAGACCCCCAATCTAAATCTCCCAATCAACTCCCTCAAACCACAATTTGAATTGAAGACGTCCCCCCTCTCCTGGAAGATCTGTATAGATATAGTATTAACAGTGGCTCCCTTGCTTGCTCATTCTGGGGGGAAAAAAAGTGGTTGAAATACTGCAGACATATAACAATTCATCTTGTACTAAGTGAACCTATCACCTTTTGAGGTCTTACTCTGGGATATTGTGTATCGATTATGGGTGTGTATCGATTATCCACTAGGAATATTTGGGAGGCTCCCAGGTCTTCCGGGAGAGGTGGGCTTCTGGATTCAACAGCGCAGCCTCCATTTTGCCACTTCTGAAGGAAAGCAAGCTTGCTAGTGTCTAGTCAGCTAAATTTTTCAAATTTAGTCATCATTCAATCTTAGTGATCATCAGCAAAAAGTGGTTCAGGAAATCATGTAAACATGGTTGGTAAGACTGTTGGTTATAAGATAATGGGTTGTAAGTTATAAGTTGGTTTTGGTAAATTTTTAAGATTTCATCACTCTTATGACGTATCACATTCTTAGCACTTATCTCTTAGGAACTCGAGAACTAGACTACATTTCACAAAGTCCAGCGTAAAGTCTCAAGTGATATTCTTTATCTTTATGACCACTAGGTTGTAGCATTGCATCGGAATGCTGGCGCGTTAATACTGTGCGTTAATGCAGTTGATTTTGTTATTGACAGAAAGCTTTTGTGACATGATACCACAAACACTAAATTTGTGCATTTGGCTATAATACATTACAATATAATACGTTACATTTTTGGGTAGGGTTTTAAAAAATACCCAAAAATAGAATTGATTTTAAAAAATAGATATTGTTTATATATTGCTCAAAACTATTTTATTCATCTGGCACTTTTAACACTGGTCATTGTCACAAAGCAGCTTTACAGAATCCACAAAATGATAGAAATTACTTCAAAAATTGAGGTAATAAGTAGAAATTATAATTATCAGATTGTTCCTGAGGTGCAAGCTGAAGGTGCCAAGGAAAAACTCCCGGAGATGGCAGTAGGAAGAAAACCTAAGAGGATCCAGACTCAACAGGGATTGAATTGCAGTCATACTGTGTGTTAGGACCAGAGGTGGAAAGAGTACTCAAATTTTGTACTCAAGTAAAAGTACTGGTACTTTAGTAAAATTTTACTGAAGTACAAGTAAAGTTACCTTTATAAAAATCTACTCAAGGAAAAGTAAAAAGTAGCTCATAAAAAATTTACTCAGAGTAAACGTTAGAGTAACTTTTTTTTTTTTTTTTTTAACAGCGGCGTGAGGCATTTTAGCGTAGTTCAAAAAAGATGAGCAGATATAAATCTCAAACCAGTTGTTTTTAACTGAAGGAACACCTTTGCATAATAAAGCTGTTGTCTTTCTTGTGTTAGAAAATCAAAGTGGTCACTTAAATATGGCGTCACGTCCCAGTCTAGTGTCGGGCTGTACAGCAAAAGAATGGTTCAGTGTTCTATTATAAACTGTATGGAAATGGTGGGATATGGCAGAAAGAACTAGATCCAGTCATTAACTGATGAAATAATGAGGTTTGTATTGCTTTACACACACACACACACACACACACAGGTGGAGGATCAGATTCAGAGTGGACCCAGGTCAAAATAATAAACTAAATGGTATTTATATTTAATAGCTAAATTATCTGCAAAAAAAAAAAAAAAAAACACAGGTCCCTTTCCTGACTCTCTAAACCAAAACCAGTGAATAAATTCCCTCTTCCACAAATAAATGGCAGCCACGCCCCTACTACTGCTGAGTGCACAAACATACAGTGAAATTATCTACAAATATATACAAAGAGCAACAAAAGCAATAATCAAAGTCAATGCGAGGTAAAAAAATAAGAATAAAAAGTCACAACCAAATATCAAAACGCCAGAATCACAATCTCTCTCCTCTTTCCCGCGTCTCTCTCCGGTTTATATCTGGTGGCGCTGGTTGATGACGTCACTCTCAGGGCGGAAGTGGCCGTGTGGAAGGTCAGGTAGATGCCGATGTGGGGAAACAGTCAGAAAAACCTGGAGTGGAGTCTGGAGCGGCGCGCGACCAGGACACGAGACACACACGCGAGCAGAAGGAAGCATTTATACAAAACATGATATTTTTGTCATTTTCATTCATTCATTTTTTACTTAGTAGCGCATATGATTTAAAATGTTTGCGAATTACAATACTTCAAACAAAACATACTTAAGTAAAAGTAATATTACAGTTTTTTAAAAACTACTTTAAAAAGTAGAAGTACACAAAAACACTACACAGTTACAGTAACGCGAGTAAATAAAAGTAATTCGTTACGTTCCACCTCTGGGTAGGAAACTGTAAGTACAGTATAATAAGAAAGGTGCCAAACTGATGTAGGAATTTCAGTCCTTAAAGTATTTCTATGTTTATTCTTATTTTATTCAAAAAAAATGTATGACTTTGTATGTGACAAATAAAATTTGAATTAGAATTTTCAGCCAAGACTTAAACACTGAGACTGTGTACCAAGAAGTGTACTGAGAAATTTCCCTGGGAGCCAATGCAGTGTGAATAAGGCAGAGCTGATGGGGTTACATCTTCTAGTTATAGGAAGGAGTCTGGCTGCAGCATTTAGGACTAAGTTGAGCTGTTATTACACATAGAGGGAGAGAGAGAGAGAATCAGCAAAAAAAACACTTAAGGAAAGGAAAACTGTTCTATATTGATATATATGATAATATTATGATGAAAACTACATCATACTATGAAACTTACATCGTACTCTTTCCTGGAGTGTGTACACTGATGGTATGTATGCTGACTCTGTGTATAGACAGACAGACAGACAGACAGCGTGTGGTCCAACAGTGTCTCTGGGCTGTGCTGTGATGTCTGGCACCAGGACGTCAACAGGAGATCCGTTAGCGGTCGTGGGTTTAGGAGTAGAGACTCCGTGGCCCTGTACATGGTGTGCTGTGTTGCGTTGGCTGTTCTGCCACCCTTCTGTCGTGGCAGCCTTGCCTTTTTGGTCAATTTGTGCTGCATCAGGTTTCTGTGGGAAAAAAAACTCTGATGTATGCCGTAATCGGAAAATATTAAGCTTTAGGGTGTGAGCAGGAACTCCACTTCATGTTGGGCTGATGTTTCCCCATTGTTTCATTCATTACACCGCATTGTGCAGGGACAGATCTTTTGAGAGGCATCAACATGATGTTAGAATTAAAAGAATTTTAGTTTTGGTACATTCCGTCTTTACAGAAGCAAAGTTTTAGTTTTCTATTTTGTTTATTCCAAAAGATTGATAGATTGACCTGTTGGACGAGTAGTTATTTGATTCACAGAGCATTTTAGGAAGAGAGCATGTTAGCAAATCAAATGATATAAAGGAAGTCTGGGCAAAGTTTAGTTTTTTTTTTTCTTCTCCAAAACTCAACCACTTTCCTGTCTCTTTTGAAGATAAAAGAGGGGAAGTGGAACCAAGTCGAAGAAGGAAACACATGCAACGTGCAGCCATTTGTGTCAAACCGTTGAAGAGTTTCGACCGCTGACGCATTAAAAAGCATGCCTGCCTTGGCCACACATGCACTTGGGCACAGAAAGTGTGTTAAACCATGTTTACATGTTATTTGATTTAAAAAAAGATGCTTGCACAGGGCTTCTGTGGAGCTGAAATACCGCACCCCCCACACCCCCACCCCTGAAGACAAGTTTGCTCGCAACAGCCAGTCTCCAGTTTAGGTCGTGAAATCTTTTGCTCTCTGTGTCTCTCTATCACGCACACATACAAACACAATCTGCAGACATCAGTAGCTCAAGCGGAACTCCGCAATCCCAACTTACCCATCAACAAAGAAGGGAAAAGTCATGGGCGTTTTCTCTAGCTTCCTTCCCTCTCCACCCAACACTTATACACACACACACACACACACACATTCCTCTTCATTCCCTACTTAAGGCTATTGCTCCTTGCTTTGAGTTGTTAAATCCCGCACATGGCCATACATCCATCTGGACACGTCCATGCTAGCAGAATGCTATACCTGGTCTCAGGATTACTCTCGCTCCTGCTGGATCTAGCCTTAATTTCGGGTATGAGATCTATATATCTTATAACAGACACCAAAACCCGTCTCTCTTTCTCTAGTCTATTTCTATTCAAGTCGATTATTGTATGTATCTATTGTATGTTAAACAAAAAATATTAACAAATACATAAATATAAAAAGAAAATATCAAATATATAAATGTAAACATATATTTAAAAATGTATATATATATATATAAGCTTAATATTTAGAGTTAGGTTTTGAAAAAGTGTTTATTGGAGTCTGACAAGAAAACTTTGATTCTGACAAGAAAACCTTTTCTGCAAAAACATTGATTTTATATTAAATTTTTAAGTTTGTTTTTTTTTTAACAAATTTGATATTTCGGTAATTTAAACAGAAGAGAATTTCTTAATGGAAAAAACTTATATTGTGAAATTTGAAAAAGTACTGACTAATATTTTGGACAAAAACCTCTTTCATTTCACTTTCACTACATTCACAATAATTACTCATCAAATCAAAGGTACGGTATAATTATTTTTTGTTATTTACTTATATCATTTATTTTAGATAAAGAAGGGTCCGAAAGTCTGAAACCACATTAAAATTTGTGTTTTCAAACATTTTTCAAATTTTGACAAACAAAATAAACAGATAGGAACTTTGTTTTGTATAGCTTATATTTCAAGGTCGTAACTACAATTTCAATCTAAATCATGTTTAAAGATCCCCCTTTCACCACTGAGTTTTATCCTCTTTATTAAAATGCATGTTCAGAAACCACCATGGTGAAGTTGACCTTATGAAGTCCAAAACATTGTCAGCCTTTTTCTTGCGGAAACTTTTTGTGTGTGTGTGTGTGTGTGTGTAGTCTGTGTGCTAGCTTGAGTGCGTGTTGTCATTAAAGCAAAAGCAGGCTGAAACGAATAGTAATTCTGAAACTCCTGTAAATATTTCTGAGATTCTTCTTTTCACTCATGTTTCGCTTATGGTATCAATTTGTCAGGAAAGATTTTGAATTGAGTTAGAAAAGAATGCAAATTTTCAGTATGTTAATACTAGTCTCTTGCCTCTACTGTACAGTATACTGTATATTATATGTTATGGATGTTTGTTTGTTTGTTTTTTAATAATAACATGTACGCATTTTTATAGGTCAGACAACAGAAGGCCTGCTTAGATCTAAAGGTATGAGGCTAAGAATCAACTCAATTCTGAAATTCTTTGTTAATATTCTCCTGTATACAGTACATAAGGGCATTCAGGTCAAACTGGGACTTTTACATTTACAGAAGATTTTGAGCACAGCACGGTGATGAGTCTATTAGCAACTTAGTAAAACATGCAAGTGGTGCAAATGTTTTAAAGACGGCTGTACGTCCATGAATGATGGTTGGCTCAAAGTCCAGATCAGTCGTTCCCATGAACGTTCAGTGAGTGAAACACTTGATCCATCATGTGGAAGAGATGCATCTGTTTTTGGAAACTGTACAGGCCACCAACACCACTTGCATATTGCAGGAACTCCGCTGGGAGTTACTGCCACATTTCCTGTACTACAAGCCATTTTGCAAATGTTTCGGTTATAAAAGGAGTTCCTAGAAGGCCAGCGTTTTATACATGAAGCAGGCAGTCTGATTATGGCTCTGAGAAAACTTTTTTACCTTGATGGTGTCCAAGCACTAGTGAAACACTGGGATGAGTGCATTAGTGTAGCAGGGGTTTATACCGAGAAATAAAGGGAGTTTTTAGGTCTGTGTTCTGTTCTTCTTCACAATCAAAAGTCCCATTTTGACTTGAACACCCCTCGTATAGTGCACTTGTATTTAAATATACATATGTACATAGGATGTAAGTTATTTATACACAATAATGTTTGTACTTTAAACACAATATCTTATTATTATTATTAATAATAATAATAATAATAATAATAATAACATAAATAAGTGAATATAAGTATATAAATATAAGTGTTCTATTTTGTTTATTTTTGTAGAAGCAATCAAAAATGGCACAGAGCAAACCAAGTTTCACAACGCTCCACATATTCCCGCTGAGAAGGGGCTCACCCACCAAGGTAAACCGTTCAACTTCCATCTTTACGTAAATCCAGATCAATCTTGCAGGAATGTTTCTCGAGCTATTTTTGTCACACATTTCTTACTTTGAAGCTAATATAACAAAACGCCAGCGCTTTTAATACACGAAAAAAAAAAAACTCTGAAATTTATTAGATACTTGGTCCTTGGTTAAGAAACAGGAAGCTAGTGCGAATTCATGGAAGAGCGAGTGAACTGAAAGAGATGACAAATCAAGAAGACAGACACAATTCGTTGCGAAGACCAGGATTCGCCCTGGTGAAGCTTCTTATCGGTTGTGCGTCTCGTCCCTGATTGTGTGACGTCTGTGTATAAATAAAGATCTGCTCCATGGGGACACCCTCTCGCTCGCTACCACTATGGCAAACTCCACGCTATGTCTTCCTGTTTCCTGTTTCCTGCTTCCTGTATTGTCTGAGTGAATTCACAAGCCCGAGCACTGCAGCGCTGTGAAGATGATCTGCAATGTAATGAAAGACACAAAAGGCCATGTGGCTTCGTAGCACACAGTATAACACTCCTGCCTAAGAAAGATCTTGCTGCTATCGAGTTTTAATCAGATGGCTTTGTGCATTTTATTCTGGTGCTTTTTACTTCAGAATTGAATTGCGGTTCATGTATGTTAATAAAATCACATATCGAATTAAGAAGAATGTAAAACGTCCTTTTAAAAATTCTAAACTCCTTGACTTTTCAGGAGGAAATGTACTGTTTTGTACAATGATTTGTTCTGATGCAGTTGTCTATTTTATTTTTCAGGAAGCATGAACAGCGATGTCGTTTATGAAGATCAAGGTAGGACAGTGTGTTTGCATATCTGTATCTGTATGTGTATGAAGCATAGGAGTTACTGTTACAGCACCACTACAGATACAGTATGAATATGTTCCTGTAGAAAAAAAGCATTAAACTATTATAATTTTGAATTTCTATTTTTTTTTTTTAATATGCCTTAATCATTTACAGTTATGTCTTGTGGACATGTTAAATAAGCATGAGCTAGTTAGCTTCCATATAGAGCGACGTGTTTCCTTCCCATCAGAACGAGCCCATGAACCTAAAAAAGAAAGATTCCCTTTAAATAGCATGCAGATTTAAATCAAGCATTTACATGAGGATTTTCCATCTTCCTGTCTTTTCCAGAGAATTTCCAGGATCAGGAGAAAAAACATCACTATCGTCGGTGTAATGAAACATTGCTCTATGAATATGGATACTATTGCTTTTTCCATTTTACTGAGAAAATGTCCACGCTGGGGAAGGAAAATTGGTGCGACTTGGAGCAGGTGCTCAGGTAAACAAAAAGAAGAAGAAGATGTCAGTGAGTCAATGAGGCATGTAACCGGTGAAAAGCTCATTCAGTCATTTAGTCAGTCAAGTACGCATATAACAGGTTTACATGTAGGTGTTTCATGGGAAAGTGTACAAAGAATTGAGAGCATTTACATCAACACAGACAAAGAATTAGCTGAACTTTCTTGCCTTCTAGTTACTGACAGACATTTCCTTCTGCTGCCAGATAAGAGATGTGTGTCTGTGTCCTTGTGCCCTTTTAGGGATTACAACGATCTGACGAACTGCCTGGAGCAGACTACCAGCTTTGTACAGTGTTACTACCCCAACGCAATCGTGCAGGAGATATTCGTGGAAGCCCACAAAGAGCACTTCAGCTCGTGCAGCACTAAAGAGGACGCTCTGCCAGATGCCCCAGCAAAGGTCGTTCTTGTCCTCACCCTTCTGCCTGTCAGCGTCATTCCCATACTGGTCTACATGGTGATCTGGAAGAGTAGCACAATTGACTGAGAAAGGCAAAGACATACAGTTTAGTGCTATTTCATGCACTTCAATGGAAATGCACCAAATTATGAAATTGTAAATCAATACACCTAAATACAGTGTAAAAAAAAAAAAAACCTATGTACATAAGATGTCTGTTATTACTTCAAACACAAGAACATACAATAATAATAATAATAATAATAAATATAGTCATCTGTATGAGGTGCAAAATCGCTCAGGCATCCTAATGACGGCAGATTCCACCCTGTGTGCTGATTTTCATGATTTTTTTTAGCACATTTTAAGACCTCCAAAATGTCTGGTTAAGCTAGTCTCGCTCACATTGCTAGCTAATGTCTTGCCTGTACGTGTTTGTTCAGGTTGGATATTCCTTCAGATTTCCAGCAGCCATTTGTAATGAAATATATCACAATGCATAAACACTAAAGAATTTTTCACACACCATTAGGATCAATATCAATATTAAGTAATGTGTACAAAGAACCAAGTGAGGCCAAATCTTTTGGGAAAAGTGACTTTTTGATGCGTTGTAGGTTCTTCATTTGACTGATTGTTGCATTCTTTGTTGTAAACCATCAATAAAATTAAACTATACTTTTTGTAGTCTATTATTATATGTGTTGTCTTTCTTGCTTTATTTATTTATTATTATTATTATTATTATTGTTGTTATTATTATTGTTATTATTATTATTATTATTATTGTTGTTGTTGTTGTTGTTGTTGTTATTATTGTTATTATTGTTGTTATTATTGTTATTATTGTTATTATTGTTGTTATTATTATTATTATTATTATTATTATTTAAAACATGAAATATGCGTGGAAAGCAAGAGCTTAATGAAAGAGTCAATATTTTTATTCAAAAACAAAAAATATATACATGGCTAATTATTATAAAACTCTTTTCCTGCTCATTTTAATTTTCTGAGACTTTCACACACAACGATCTGGTGAGCAGAAAGGCACAGCAATGTGCGTAACATGAAAATGAAAAATGAAGAGTGTAACATAAACAAATAGAATTCAATAGATTTAATGTGATTCTGGTGAGAGGTGTAATAAATGGATTATGGATTTTGGATGATGACACAATAAAAAATAAAGTCTAAAAAGTACTGTACATTTAGTATGGCTATTTCACGTGTAAACGTAAATGTACAGTAAGTAATTCAACCCTAACTACCACTCTTGTATACTTGTGGGTACATTTACATTGTTTGCGTGTTGGCCAACAAAAACAGACCAGTCGCTTTTTATTGTATCTATCAGTCGTATCCAAATCAAAGTTACTACTCATGTGCCAAGCATACAATGCAGAAATAAAAAAACTACACAAAATACAAATAATAACGTAACTTTTTTTATTTAAAATATATTATTATTATTATTATTATTATTGTTGTTGTTGTTGTTGTTGTTTGTTTGTTTAGTTTTTAGTTTTTGTTTTCTTTTTGTAAAATCAGATTGTATTGGCCTTTGGGTCACATCAATCTACGTTCATGTCTATTGCTGACTCAAATTCTTATGAACATATGACGAGCAACGTTATCGGGATTTGCCGAGCACAAGTTGATAAAAGTGACTACTGAAACTGGGCCTGGTTTCGATACTATGCATGCTAGTTTATTTTTGGCAAACAGCTTTTCCTGTTTTTGATTTTTGAGCGATTCATTTTATCAAGACAATCTTGTCAATTTTAGAATAAGATTGATAGGATTCATTACGTTCTGGATGTAAAGTATTATTCTCATCTTTCAAGAACTATCTCAAGAAATGAAATAGATTTGCGTTTGTGGGGGGGAAATACATCATGGTATTGTTCTGCACACATGGAGAAGCATTTTTTTATGCATTTGTCTGAGTCTTGAGCATTGACTGAGAACTCCTTCCCTATTTCTGTTAGCCTTGGTGAATAGTTCACATGTTTGCCATGCTAAGATCTGGAAAATAATGGAAAATGCATCAGTCAAGCGATGGCGTTCACATCCACACCCAATTTACTTATCTCTATTGGCAAGGTCATTTTTTGGAAAGATCTCCACCTAGCACAACAATTCATGGAAAACATACACATCCTTACTAAGAAAGAAAAAAGGTAATTCCCAGGGTTAATTAAAGCACAATGAAAGGAAACAATTCTGGTGATTTACAATCATCATATTCCACTGGGAGTGTATGTTAGTGGCTGGTAGAGAGCAAGTCTTTTGGAGAGAAAGCTTCTACAAAAACATGTCGCCCTCTGCTGGTAGAACTGTAAATTAACGTTTCCAGAAGATGCACAATTCACAGGAGTTTGAACATGAAAATGGTCGGAATTCCAGTGCATTAGCATGTCACATGCTTTGCCATCAGCTCAAAACATAATTCTTTCCACTCACTTGTTTATGGCTTTTTTAAATAAATTTTTAATGGTGCTTTACACATGGCCTGGTCATGGACGTAATGCTATGCTTTTCTGCTCACCATGGCTGTAAAGACTACTGCAGAAAAAAAAACAATTATGAATGGAGATCATGTAAATGCTTGGTGTAGTTGCATGGTTAAAAGTTTATAGTTAAAATCAAAACTATGTATAGTAGTGAAATTAAGAACATATTCATATACATACAATGTAATTATTAAGGGAAAATCACTTGTTAGTGAGACCCGTCAGAAAAAGGTCTGAATTTGCAATAGGGAGCATCAAGATTGTACTTCAGAGCAATGAAAAAAAAGGTCACGTGGTCTGATGAGTCTAGATTGATCCTATTCCAGAGTGATGGGCGTGTCAGGGTAAGAAGGGAAGCGAATGAAGCGATGCTCCCATCATGCATAGTGTGTTCACTGTACAAGCCTCTGGAGACAGTGTTATGATCTGGGGTTGCTCCAGTTGCTCAGGTTTAGACTCATCAACGTTATGTGGCGATAAAATGCAGTCAGCTGACGACCTGAATGTACTGAATCACCAGAGTATCACATCAATTACGTTTTCTTCCCTGATGGCATGGGACATATTCCAAGACGCCAAGAAATTTTAAAGAGCGTTTCAGGGAACATGACGAATCGTTTCCTCCCATGAGCCGGACACCGCATTGTGTACTGCATTAATTTATGTTGTTAGACGGTTACACCTGTTTTATATCCTATTTCGATGTCTTGAGAGTTTATTTTATGATGAGGTTTATTTTTGTTTCCCTCACCCAGAAACACAGGGTGGGGGGAAACAAAGTACTGACTGAATTACTGTTTTCATGGTTTGTGGTTTTTGCAGCTTCTTTGAACGCCAAAGTCAATTCTGTGAAAATCTGTAAAAAAAAAAAAAAAACTATACACTCACCATCCACTCCACTAAGGATACATGAACCATACCAGCATTTGGGCAAGATGCCCACTTACCAGGTCACGCTTCAAGGTGTCAAGAGCTCATATATGTTGCGAAAGGTATTTCCTCACCTGCCTTCACATGCATATGAACTTGAGTAACATCCCATTCTTAATCCATAGGGATTAATAAGATCTCGCCCTTTACAGCTTCAACTTTTCTGTGAAGGCTTTCCACAAGGTTTGATCACTCATCCGATCATGTCTTTATCTTGTTTTGTGCACTGGTGTTCTTCAGCAGTTGGGTTCAAGTATCCAGTGAAGTATCCATTGAAAGTCACTCTTGATGCTTCAGCATACCAAGACATTTTGGACAATTTGATGCTCCCAACTTTGTGAGAACAGTTTGGGGACGGCCCCTTCCTGTTTTATATATACTGTATATTCCAGACATATATATTTTAATATGGCCATAAGAAAACCATTTATAGATTGTTTTTTAGATATTTCCCCACTGTGTTACGAATAAACGTATATCTTATTTGTAGGACAGACTAATCAGGAACAAGATGCAGTAGAGTTGCATCTGGCTGTAAGACCTGTATAGCAGCACCACTTGCACATTACAGGAATTTGGCTGGGAGTTATTGGCACATCCTCCTTATAGTTCTGACCTTGATCAAAGCCATTTCCATATGTATGTTTGTGCTATTAAATGTTTCCTTGGAAGGTGGATGGCTGTATCTATACTGCATGTATGGTGGCACGGTTCATAGTGGTTAACACTGTGGTACATGAGACGCATGTTCTCCCGTGCTTGGTGGGTTTCCTCCAGATACTCCAGTTTCCTCCCACAGAATGGTGGGTGGCTGTATGTATACTGTATGTACGGCAGTACAGCGGCATAGTGGTTAACACTGTGGTCTCACATCACCTGGGTCTAGGGTTCGATACCTGCCTGGGGTGTGTGTGTGTGTGTGTGTGTGTGTGTGTGTGTGTGTGTGGAGTTTGCATTTACTCCATGTGCTTGATGGGTTTTCTTCAGGTACTCCAGTTTCCTCTTACAGCCCGAAGACACATGCAGATTAGCCTACGCGGTGTTCCCAAAATGCCCACAGTGTGTGAATATCTTATATACTGTATGTTGATATTCTTTTGTTCGGAGGTTGGATTTGCAGCATTTCGTTGGAGTCATTTATTCAATGCTATCTATCCAAATGCCATTTCAAAAAAGTCATTTAAACTTTTATTACCAACCTACTACCTTCATTGGTCTGATGTTATGCTTCATAGGCCGATATCGAGAACCTTTGCAGATCTAAAAGTAGTGAACTCTCCCTCTCCCTCTCTCTCACACACCCACACACAATTACACAATAGACTCATCTCCGTGTGTGTGTGTGTGTGTGTGTGTGTGTGTGTGTGTGTGTGTGTGTGTGTAAAGCCAAAGGCCACCTCCTCCTCCCTTAATACTTCCTCTCATTTACTAGGAATGAAAAAAAAAGACTCCAAAGCACAGTTGTTTGCTGACTTACCTCTTTTATTTTGCTCTAGGTGTTCTCTGAATGCAAAGTTCAAAGACCTTTGTTTTAGAGAATTTTCCATGGGTATTAAATTGCTTAGGGTATTAAAGTCGACCTTAAGAGAGCGAAAGGGTAAATAAGTAAATAAAAAAATATAAAATAGAAAAGAGAAAAAAAAATCGACACACTTTGAGCAAACATTGTGAACGCAAATAGTTAATAATAATAATAATAAAAACCGTTTCTTCACTTTTGTAATCGCTTTTGATCAGGGTGAGATTTTACTATCATATTCTCATTCTCATATAATATAAACTGCAATGTTAGTAAAGGATATTTTGTGTCATTACTAAAGCTAGACAATTTCAGGTCAGATATTCAGAGATCCTTTTACTACAATCCTACAATCCATGGGAACAGTGTCAGACATGTACGTCCATGAAATTATACACTATACAGTAAAGTTCTGTCTACTGTATGTGTGAACACAGAGGAGCAAAATAACAAAATAAATAACAATAAATAATAATAACTAAAATTATATATAATAACAAAAACAAAAAAAATCTGTTTGGTAAAAAGTTGATATTAACTTCTTTTTTTTATGCTGTGCCCTTAGTTTTTCAATTTCCTTACAGCTTAGTTTCACAATGAGTGATCACTAATGGGAAAGCGAAAATACACACACACACACACACACACACACACACACACAAAATTTTTTTTTTTTTTGGTTTGTGGTTGCCAGATTGGATCCCAAGTTATTCTGTTTGTGAAACTTGAATTTCTATATTACTGTTAGAGATTGAGATTGAGATGTATATCAGAAGACAGAAGATCAACCAATTGAATTGGATTTTTTTTTTTAAGGGAGAAGGGTGAAGAGATCACGATCTGCTGATCAAATAAAACTAAGCAGAAAAATAACACATTTTTAGAAGGTAAGAAGTGTACCACCGTGTTAGGATTTTGCTCTCTTATAAGAGGATTTGTCTTTTTTATTATTATTATTAGTATTATTATTCTGTACAGCAATGGCTGTATGAAGATGTTGACTATAATTCAGAAGAAAAAAGTAAGGCATAATGTATCGTGATGTTATGTCGGAACAGCTGAAGTATCCGTCATAGATGGTTAAAGTTTGTAGAAATAGGTCAAAGATTAAAGATTAAAATAATCTGTGATCTTTAATGTAATCAGTGATATTATTATTATTATTATTATTATTATTATTCCAGGTTGAAGCCCACGTACATGTCTGTCTGTCTCTCTGTACGGCAGAATTCTCTGTCTAACCTATTAATACAAAGAAATCATATTCTGTAAGCTTGAGTATCTGACGCTTTGTTTACACCAAGTTGTACGTTTTCCATCATTAGCCAAATACACTCCCTGTTGGGATAAAGATGAAGTTTTCTTTTAAAACAACTCCAGCACTTTAAAAAAAATCACTTCAGCGCTGTTATTTTAGCAAAAATAAAATAATAAAATAACAAAAAATAATTATAATAATTATATATTAATATATAATAATTATAATTAATATATTGGTATAATAATATATTATTATTAATTATAATTCATATATTTATTAATATTCATATATTAATATATATGCAGGTGTTTGTTTACATTGAGCACGTAACTTATTAGTAGCTCATTTTAAAGTAGATTATTAAATTCGGTATTTTATTAAAATACCCCTAGGTTAAACTTCAGGCAGATCTCTAAGTACAGTACTGCAAAAGTTCCCTTACATTCTGTCTATATCGTCCCAGTTTTCTAGCAGAGTGAAAAGGCTGTATCTGGCAACACATCCATATGCTCTTACGCGTGGCCGGTTCCTATAAACACGAAGAAGCCAGAACTTCCCTTAATAAACCAGATCACGAGTGAGCGCGAGCGCAGAGGCGGCGCGGGAGACCTGTGAGTAGACATGTGTGCGCGTGCTCCGCTGCTGCTGCCGCTACTGAGCGCGCTGCTGCTCGGCCTGTGCCATGGAGACGTCGGCGATTTCTCTCCGTGTCTGCGCTTCTTCTACCGGACTCGGCCACCCACGGGCATCGCGGGAACTCCGATCTGTCAGCGCTACGAGAACCGCTACCACTTCGCCACGCTGTACAGCCGGGAGCGCCGCGCGCCCTGGTTCTCCGGGTACGTGTTCTCCCCGCCGGAGGGCAAGCGGCCCCGCGGAGACTGGAAGTACGAGCCGCAGGTGAGCGAGCGCGAGCGCTCAGGAACCGCGTCACACTCGCATTTACATACGGTACAGGCTGCGATCCGAGTCCTGAACATTTGCATATCCAACGTTTTCTGTGCACGAGGAAGATTTAAGAAAGTTTTATTTACATCATGTTTCAGAAACAATAATACACAACAAGGTTATTATTATTATTATTATTATACCACAACCATTACTATAAAATAACTTTTTTTCTATCATTAAAGAATGACGTCATTCTTTTTTGCAGTTTATTGCTACATGTAATAAAAGTTACTTTGTATCTCCCCCCCGTCCCCACGCTGCCACGAGCCAGCATTCACGTTATTATTTTTCTCTGTACTCTGGTAAACTTGCGTATTTTCATCCTCCGACACCTGMCCTTGACCACCACAAAGTCGAGTGGTTTTTCTCCAAGTGTTTCCCGAAGGGTTTCAACAATCCAATTCTCCTATACTGTAAAGTTCTAAATGGACCTTAATCCCTTTTAGACAAACTGAACACTCCTGTAAGGTTCTCCATCTAGGTCTAGAT
>QMIH01000006.1:219319-239206 GCA_003987875.1 Clarias batrachus | reverse complement strand
AATAATAATAATAATTAAATAATAATAATAATTAAATAATAATAATACATTAAGAAATCATCATAAAAATATTTCATAAAAAATAATATGATGTACATTTCATTCTTATATTATCATATACACATCAATATATAATCTATAGCAATCAATTTAGTACTGTATTAAAATATTTATGAGTTTTTATTTTCCTGAACTGTGTATACATTTTTTCTGTATATACTGTGTAATGGTAAGAACTGTGTCCAGTGTCCACGTTTGAGTCCCAAGATTTGACTCCGGTTTCCTCCCAGAGTCCCAAGCCATGCAGGTTAGTCTGATTGGCGTTCCCAAAATTGCCCATAGTCCGTGAATGCGCATGTGAATGTTGACCACGGTCGTAAAAATGGTAATAAATTCAACAGGAATCACCATTGGCCTCCACAGTCTCTAGCTGGACTACAGAGGTTCCTGTAGGAATTATATAGGAATTTTCGACTTACGAACCAAAATGTGGCTGGTCACTTCGCTCAGTTCCGACAAAATGTGTATTATATAAAACAGACAATGTAGTGCACAAAATATGACTGTATAGGGTAAAGGGGGACAGGTTTTGGGGTCCTGCACTGAGGCTGTAGATAGAATTTTTCTACACATGTCTCTCAAAAACTACTTTCATAAATAACCTACAATACCAGTTACAAAATGATCTTGCTGTGTAATATGCTCCGGAGATATTCAAGGAAAAAAACCTTGTGCCAACCTACCCCACTATGGCACAGATTGGCACAAGTGACAAAATGTAGTTAAAACAATAATGTGAAACTGGAACTACATTTATTTCACACTTCTACTATGCAAAATAGACAACATGGTCAAAAGTTGCAGTTGCAGTCTTCAACTGCAACTCAATATGATTTTCCTCCGTGTAATGTATAAATGAACCACATGAGGCTGTTCATTGTAAGCACAACCCTTTTTTCCTTGCTCTTGAAAATCACGCATTTGGCACACTGCAGCAGAAATTATGCAGACATGCAAAATAGCTGCCTTCCTGGAATCAACAAGTCATGTGCACTAAAAGGGATCATCTCACACGCAGCTTCTTCCTTCCCATATTCTCACCACGAGGGGTCTGCCAAGCTGCTCCCCTTCCCCTACAAAATATGTTGGTATTTATTGTATGGGAATGAATGTACAGTAAAGCCCCATGTCCTGTATATTGTACCTCTTGATTTGGAGAGAAGCTCTAGTTAGAGTAAAAGCACCAGAAACAATTTAATTGATGGGGCAATATGTTGTATGGGAACAGATTATAAAGTATCCAACGCCAGCTCGGCAGCTTCATAAAAAAAAAAAACCTTATGTGGAATTATGATGCATATTATCAGTGAGGGCATCAAGACCTCATAAGAGAGACAAAAAATGTCAGCAAAAACACCATACTACGAGATAAAAAGAAAACGTCAATGTTTTCAGAGGTAATGCATGGTTGGGTGTTGGGAGCTTTGATGGTAAGTCAGTGGTCGTTGGGAACGTCGGCTCACACAGGCACGACTCATTCAGCCATTACAAGTTGATGGTGGGTCAAGCAAACCTCCTCCCTCAAATCCTGTAACCAGCAGCAGAAAGTTACACTGGAGAGTCAGACTGAGTGCAGAACAGTTGCTATAAAACGTTTTTTATAAAAAGTCAAATATTCATTGTAGCAAGTCAGCTCGTAAGGATGTTAAGCTTAGGCTTACTTAAGTATACAAGTCTGTGGGTTTTTCCAGCCACAGGTTAAAAATGTCTCACTTCATGCATGCTTAGTTACTCTATAAATAATCAGGTGTAAAAAATTTATGTAAAGGCAAAAAATCTGTGTTTACTTATGCAGATTCTTTTAGTATGGCAGATTAAAGTGGTTTCGATGAGACCAAGCATGCTCAAAACGAATGCTGAATACACAAGTGGAAGCACAGCTAAGAGTCAAGAGGAACTCGATTGTGGTTTACCACACCGAGAAAAATAACAGCCTTAACATGATCTCTCACCCACTTGAACCTCTTCGCACCTACTGCATAAGTTTGCTTGGTGTTGAATAATGACTCACTTCATGCACGCAAAGTTTGCAGTAAGCGCAAGAGTATCTGTTGTGGTCAAGAGTACCTGCTGCCACAATTTGTGTTTTCGTGCTTTTTGTTTTTTCACTTTCGGCTAGTTTTTTCTTTCTTTCGGACAGAATGTCGGCGTGATCGCACCTTCAGCCGTTGACAGTTACGTGGCCGTGTCATGCACGAGTCAGCAGAAACTGCGCGGCTTCAAGAAACCTTTAAAAACAAAACAAGCGTGACGTACTGTAGCTAAGGAGCAACACTGTAACCTCAAATCTCTAGTTCTAGTTCACAGAAACTTAAGAGTTGAAGATGGGATTAAAACCATCTCTCTCCAGTTACAGTTAATTCTGGTGATTCATTTTGATGATTAATATAATACAGGACATTGTAGAATAAACAAATACATCCATGCCCAGTTCAATTCAATTCTATTGTATTTATATAGCGAGATGATCATTGTCTCAAAGCGGCTTCACAGAATGAACAGAACATTTATGGAAGTGTGTATGAGGGAGAAGAACAAATGTGTTTTAGGTAATAATGGGATTGTCCCTGACGAGCAAGCCGAGGGTGTCGGCAACAGTGGCGAGGAAAAACTCCCTGAGATGGCAGCAGAAAAAAAAACCTTGAGAGGAATCTGACTCAACAGGGAACCCATCCTCATCTGGGTGATAACGGACAAAAGGAATTAACGACATCATGTGTGTTAGGCTGCTGGAAGTTCCGTATAACAGAAGTTAACGTGCAGTCCAGTTCAGCACAGGGACAGAGTCAGTAGGTGCAGAGGACAGATGCGATCTGGATCACTGGGAGCTCAGGAGCAGGGCGTGTAGATCCAAACCATCATGAAGCAGAATCCAGCTGGAGGTGGTCCTTCAAGATCCTCGCAGTGTTGGGCTCTGATGTGCCAGTGCAGGGATGATAGTATTTGGGTTATACAGTATGATCATATTTTCTGGATCTAGTGAAAACCCATGCAGCTGCATTTTGGACAAAACTGTAGCGTGTTTATTGAGGATGCAGGACCACCACCTTACAGTAGTCCAGTCTGAAGGTCATGAATGCATGAACCAGCTTTTCTGCATCAGATATGAATAGAATGTTTCTAATCTTGGCCATATTTCTAAGGTGGAAAAAGGCTGTTTTTGTAATATTGGAAATGTGTCTTTCAAAGGATAAGTTACACCCAGGTCTTTACTGTGGAACTTCTAAACACAAGCTGAATTGTGAGAGCTGTTGTGTGCTGGTTTTTGGGCCAATAAGTAATATCTCTGACTTATCTGAACTTAGTAACCGATTGATTCCACTATGATTCTCCTAAAACACCTGAACATGTGTCTCCTGTCTGTTCCAGCTAGCCAACACCAAGGCCGACGGCAACATGATCCTGTTCCCAACTCCACCTGCAACAGTAGACCAGAATGTCGTTGAGAGCCAGGCCGTCCAGAAGGACTACATCAACTCCTCTTACACACGTGGGCACTTGAACCCGAGCCAGCACCACAACGACACGGTTGTGCGTCGTGCCACCTTCACCCTGACTAACGTTGTGCCACAGAAGGTTGGATCCAATGACGGTCCATGGGCCAAACTGGAGAATTACGTGAAGCTGATCCTCCAGAAGTACTGCCTGGGCGAGGCGTACATAGTGACCGGCGTGATTCCGTATGAAAAAGACCGCTGGCTGAAGGATGAGGGCAGAGTAGCCATCCCTGAGTACATGTGGTCGGCGTACTGCTGCCAGAACTACACCGAGGACCTTCCAAAGTCCCTGAGCCACAGCTTCCCGACGTTTGGAGCCATCGGCAGGAACGATCCGAACAGCACTCAGGAGATCGTACCGGTGAACCCGCACCGAAAGCCGGAAGAGCGTGGATATGATGTTGCGCACATGCCACTACCGACCTTAGAAGGTTATCTGAAGGAGAGGTACAGGATGCCTATCAGCGTTTTCCATCAGCAGTGCTCCAGGGCATAACCTTCAGTCCATGTGCAGACCTTTAACCCTTACACATGTCATTTATTGCATACATTCTTATGTACATTTTTAGTGTTTTACCCATAACGTCGTCTCTAAAATCAGATGAAGGCGACGAGAGGAGAAAACATTTTAATCTAACATGTTGCTCATTTAATTAGCTTCCAGCTACAGTAGCATGCTTCAAATGAAGCTAAATATAGCAGGAATCACTATAATCCTATGATGTGATATTTTAATATGTAAGAATTAAGGTTCTGGTTTACTAAAAATGGGTTTCACAGTTAATTTAGTGTTTTGAAAAGTAGCGCTCTAAGATTCTGTTAGTTTATGCATCAGTTCATGATATACTGCAGGGTACAGTCGTTTTATTAAATCCAATTTTGTTCAATTTTTTATTTTACATACTTTATACTTTTTTATATTTTGATAGGTTTTTAAAATATTTAGATTGTAGTATTTTACTTTTATGAATCACACAGTTGTGTTATATCTTTAATAGTATACATTTTAATCACAAATTAAGGCCAAGAAGTGGAATATCTTAAAAAAAAAAAAAAAAATCAAGTTATTATACAAAATCGTCTAGTTTTAGATTTTACCAATAGATGTCAGCATTTTGTAATAAATAAAAAAATCTAGGACAAAAAAAAAAAAGTCCTAGGACTGGTTTTAAGCTGTGACACTGTGATTCATTGTTCTTTTTTGTTGTTGTTGTCGTTTTATTTTTTGTTTATCTTTTGCCACGTAATTTACCATTATACCTCAATACTGTGCAAATGAGGAACAAATTTCAACATGTTTTCAGTCGCAGCTCTTTTTTATGACTGCAAACGAGGACTGAGGAATATCTTTTATCAACATGATGTTCAACTTTTCTGTACAGTTTTAAAGACTTGTACAAACACCACTGACCACTCAAGCTGTTCTTAATTTTTTTGTTCTTTTTACTTTAATTTGTCAATAACTGTACATTATACCTCATTGGTAACATTTTAATCCCTTGGATTAATGTCTTATCTGTTACCGTTTTGTATTGTTTTATATATACACGAGAGGTGTTCAAGTCAAACCGGGACTTTGATGACTTCGAAAACTTCAAGCACAGAACGGTGATGGGTCTCTTAACCACATTGAAAGATTTTCACAGTGCCAATATTTTAAATTCAATCATTCTCAAACACTAATTGTACGTTTCAGAAACTTAGGTAGAAGTTATTGCCATATCGCCCATACAGTCCTGACCTTGCTCCAGGCCATTTGCAACATTAAAGGAGTTCCTGGGAGGCCAGTGTTTTAGACGATCATGGCTCCGGAATACTGAAAAAAACTTGACGTTATTCAAGTATGAGAGAAACACTGCGATAAGTGATTTAGTGTAGTGGGGGATTATATAGAGAAATAACAAGAGTTTTTTTTTTACTCTAAGAACTGTGTTCTGTACTCCTGCACAAAAAGTCCCAGGTTGGCTCGAACGCCTCTCAAATTTACAATAATTAAATCACTTGAATCTGAGAAATTACATGAATCGAGGCCTCCTTGTGAAAATTGAGGTGCAAGTTTTCAAATATATATTTTTTTTAAACTTGTAATGTACAGTACAGATGTGCCCTCTGGTGCCATGGAGGTGAAGTTGCTTACTAACTGTTTGCATTTTCTGCTCATTAAAGCAATACCATTAAAAAAAAACTTTCCTTGGTGTTTGATTGCAGGTTTTTTTTACAACTGACGCGAAAGTCCTCGATAGCATCTACTGTAGCAAAAAAATGATTTGTTTTTTAATGCAATTACAGGTAACTTTGCACGTTCTCATAGGAGCCGTTGTTTAAAAGTCATGAAGTGCCCCCTTGTTGACGTGAAGAATGCACTTGTACTAAGGGTCGGGACCTCGATGTAAACGAGGGCCGTGTTGCCATCTTCAGTCATGACTATGTCATTTGTAGTGGAGAGGCCTGCAGGCCATGAAGCTTCAACGCTCGAGACACTGAGAGACAGAGACACAGAGCAAGAGACGGATAAAAGGTGACAGGGAATAATGTGGGAGGACGTAGAAAAGGGCGGACGAGGGAGGGGGGGTCATGATGTTAGGGATTCATCTGCATGTGGACAGAAATATCTTTGATATTATGATAGATAGATAGATAGATAGATAGATAGATAGATAGATAGATAGATAGATAGATAGATAGATAGATAGATAGATAGATAGATAGACTTGTTAATATGGAGTCAGTCCCCCTTTGGCAGCTATAACAGTTTCCACTCTTCTTCAAACGCTGATTTCGGAGTGTTTCTGTGGGAATTGCCGCATTCATTCTGTAGAGCATGTATGAGGTCAGGCGCTGATGTTGGACGAGAAGGCCTGGCTCGCAATCTCCGTTCCAGACGCTCGATGGGGTTGAGGTCAGGGGTCTGTGTTAGGACCGGTCAAGTTCTTCCTCACCGAGCTCATCACATGTCTTTATAATCCTTGCTTTGTGCACTGGGGCGGAGTCATGTTGGAATAGAAAAGGATCTTCAAGATACTGCTTGGAAGCATAACATTCTCCAAGATATCTTGGTATGCTGAAGCATTAGGATTGCCCGTCACTGGGGATAAGGGGCCTGAGTGAAACACATGAATTTAATAATGAACAGCTTTGACTAAACACTGTTGTCTATATAGTGTCTCTAGATCAAGTATGATATGGTTGACACAAGCAGGTGCACACAGTGGGATAACAGGTTGCCGTCTGTGGTCTTGACTTGAAGGTAATCACATCATGTGTTTGGATCAGGGTACCTGGATCAGTAGCCTTATAGGTCTATCCGTGCTATGCCTGCTAATAAATCGAACTTGTCTTAAGTAACCACTTTCTACATTTAATGGAAAATATTTCTAGATAATACGTGGAAGGCAGACCAAAAAAAAAAAAAAGATATACTTTAACTCTGGTATTCCTAACTGACTTTTCTGTGACTTTTGTTGCACCTTGACAGTCGTTCCACCTTCTCCAATGTGCAGTCGCAGCCTATTGAGCACAGTATGGTGTGTGAATGTGTGTGTGTGTGTGAGTGTGTGCATGTGTGTGATAGAGAGAGAGAGAGATCTGGAGCGTGTTTGTTATCTGTGTGATACTTTCTGGGTGTCAGCACTGTGCTGTGATGCTAAGAAGAGCAGACAGCTGCTTAATCCTAGGTTACCAGCGATGCTCTGCTGTTCTTCCACACACACACACACACACACACAATCCTGAAAAATATACTAATATACAACCAGTCGAATATGACTTCCACTGTCACCCACACAAGCAAATGTTCTTATTACTCGAATATCTCCAAGCAGAATTATAGATGCTTCATGCTGTATACCGTAACCGTGTGCACTTGGATTCTATGCACTGGATTATAATAATAATAATAATAATAATAATAATAATAAACTCCCATACTGTCCTCTCCCTGGGCTCGCCTCAAGTCTAATCCTAACGTTATGTCTCCGTTCAAGTGAAATCAAATAATACGTTTCGCAATTAACCCTTACAGATTTTTCTTCTCAAATGTACAAAGATGATGAAGATGATCTCTATCTGACCGGCTTGTTTCTCCTCTCGTGGACAGAAGAGAGGCCCTAGGGAGCAAACAGAGGATGGCAAGAAACCGCCGGACCAAGGGCAAGGAGGTTTGAGTCAGAAGGAGTGACGAATTCCTGCATCTTGTAGCTACGGCAAATAAACTATTGAATTAATTAGACGGGAAGTGGACGTATCCTAGTCATCCTGCGTAGCTGTGGAGACGGCAGGATTTGCCTCAGTCTACAGCCTTTTTATATGTAAAGCGAAAAGGTCACATATTTTTAGGATAAAGCATGTCGGCTATTCCTGAATGATCGATCTTCTGTAGTTTTACTGCACAGGATATGAATTATAGCTTGATTTTATTATATGAGACCTTCATTTAAAAAAAATAAATAAATAAATAAACATGCAAAGAGATTTTAAAGAATCCCGTTTCCCTGGAAAATCTGTGGATTGTGTTTAATACTGTAGTATTATTTTAGTTTAATGATAGATGATTGACTGTCTATATGAATATATATGTGTGTATACAGTATATGAGCTTCAATTCACTGTTTGAATTGTGTAACGATCCTGAAAGTAGAGAGAGTGTGTGTGTGTGTGTGTATGCATGTGTGTGTCTGTCAGATACCAAGCTTTTTTACCTACTTTCCACCTCTTCCACTCTTATTGACTGTGATTGTCTTCCAAATAAACCCTCATTCAAAAAAAGTGCACTTGAACAAAACATTTTTTTTTTGTTGCATAGATGCTTCTGCTTCTCTCTTTATTCCTCTGTTCCACAGGCTTGCCTGCTCACTGTCCTAGCCCCCTCCTTCGTTTCTCCTCCCCTTCTTTCTCCTGCCCTCACTGACTCAGGAGAAAGAGTATAAAAACATCGTTATCTTTTTCGTCCATCCCTTCGATCTGCTTCTCTCGGGTTCACAGTACACACCAGGGCTCCTCTCTGCTCACCTGCTAGACTGTCAGTCTCTCTGTCTCTCTCGGGAGCACTCCTCCTCATACACACACACTTTTAAGAGACTTTGGTGTCTCTCCGGCACCGTCGGACTCCCACCCGTTTCTTCGCCCTTCGCTGGTCATCATTCCTGCGTACGGGGAAAACTTGGCACTGGCGGCCCGGAAGATTCTCCTGGGCGCCACCGCCATCATGCTTCTCATCATCTTGGTCGTACTCATTCCGGTCTTGGTGAGCTCGGTGGGCGGGAACGAGGACGGCAGCCACTACGAGATGTTGGGGACCTGCCGCATGGTCTGCGATCCGTACTCGGACAAGGGCACGGGCACCGTCGCGACGGGAATCAGCTCGGCGTCGGCCGTCGACGGAGCCGCAACGCGCATCCAAGCTGAGGCGGAGCCACTGAGTGACCACAGTGTGAGCCCGCCACTTCCAACGTACATCCACGGCAGGCCGGGGAAACCTGGAAAACCTGGCCCGCCAGGACCACCCGGAGAGCCCGGTCTTCCAGGTCCGATGGGTCCACCGGGAGAAAAAAGCGTGACTGCAGGTGCTGGCATCGGGAGCTTTTATACAGGTCCACGTGTGGCATTCTACGCTGGTCTACGGAACCCACAGGAGGGCTACGAGGTCCTGAGGTTTGACGATGTAGTCACCAACATTGGCAACAATTACGACGGCGCATCAGGGAAGTTTGCGTGCAAGGTGCCCGGGACGTACTTCTTTACCTACAACGTACTAATGAGAGGCGGTGACGGGACCAGCATGTGGGCAGATCTTGTCAAAAACGGACAGGTAAGAAGGTTTCTCTCGATTTGCTTTTACTACTGAACTGAAATACACAAAATATATCGTTATATACAACAACACACTCACAATACAATTCTAAAATACTCAAATTAAAATGCTGGATTCAGAAGTCGCTTTCAGAGGCTTCCGGGAAAACTGTAGTCATTCTCCATCGACAGTCTCAGATACATCAAACGTCACGTTATCCCACCCTCACCCTCATGACCGACAACATGGAGCCGTCAGCAATCAGGGAACTGCGTGTGTGAGCCAATGAGAGTGAAAGAGTTTCAAATATGCGAAATAACAGATGAAAGGAGGAGCGTTTTTTTTTTTTTTTTGCTCTCTACTTTGGTGGAAATCTAGCAAGTTCTTTATAAATTTATAATTATTCATAACTCAATAAACAAAATTAACAAGACTCGACATTCAGCATTTTGAACGGACCTACAGGCAAATGGCTATGATGCATAATTTAAATCGAAAGCTTGAATTTCTTGCTTCTGTGCTTCTGTAATATCAGCAGCCCAAAAGCCAGTACGGCAGCATCAATCCACCAAAACAAAATACACTGTAGAGAAATTCACAAGATTTAACACGAATCATGTTACACATACTGTAGATGGAGGGTTTCATAATTCCTTTACAAAACAGGATTTTTACATGAATTCATTTGTAAGGCATAAAAATGATCATCAATGTATACATCCGAGCATGATCCGAAGTGAAAGAAATGTTTCTTTCGTGTGTGTGTGTGTGTGTGTGTGTGTGTGTGTGTGTGTGTGTGTGTGTGTGTGTGTGTGTGTGTGTGTGTGTCTCAGTGGCCTCCTTTACTGTGTCATCCTGAATCAGTAGCATTCTCAATCACATGTGGCCAGTCATAAGACACACATAGATGCAACCAGTGAAGCTGCAAATTTCAGACACACACACACACAAACGTCTATAAATACACGAGTAATACATGCGCTCACACACATACGCACACAGATAACGAAGCGCAAACTTTTTTCATTCATGCAATATGAAAGAAAACGAAATCAAAAGATCAAAAACATTTGTTTGTCTTGAGTGAAATCAATAACAACAAATGAATCAAAGTAATAGAAAAGAAAGCGAATCGAAAAAATATTATCACTGTAAATGAGATATTTTAACATACCATTATCATATCTTAGCCAATCACAGATCACGTCTGTGCACTCCTCATTAATATTCATGACCTAGCTCTAGAGCCTTACACATATTTTACGCCAGTCGTTGGCATAAGAAAAAACCTTTTAACTCAGTTTCACTCTGAAGATGATCGTAATGAGTCATTGTTGTAATGTCTGAGTCTGACTTGGCCTGTGGCAAGGACTGGATTTTGGGCTTGAAATAGGGACTGAATATAGTCCAAAAAGTTCAAACGGATTAGGGACTAGATACTAGACAGGAACTGGAGGTGGGTCCTGAGACAAGAGCTTGCATTGGATTTGTGCCTGAAACATACAGTAGACTAGCTCTGAGACAGAAACTGAGATACTGTAGGACATGGGGACTGGATTAGGGCCGAGACACGCATGAGACCTGGACATGAAATGGGAACTCCTGGGATATGGTTTACCCGCCCCCTCACCACCACCACCCCTCCATTCCACCCTCTGGAAAAAAAAAAATCCTTCCCAACACTGTTTTCTTGTGGGACACCTAATGAACCAGTGTAAGGATATATTTATTGATGTAAACTTCAAAGCACGGTACAATGTAGATGTAAACACATTACATGGTGACAAACAATGTACTGTAGGGTCTGGGACTGGATCTAGCCATGAGACTGAGCCTGAATTTGGGTTTGAAACAGGGGCTTGGACTAGATCTGAGCCGGAGACGGGGGAGATTCAAGGGCAGGGTCTTGACGGTTGACAAGACTCGAAAGACCATGAGGAACACATTCTCTGAACCTCTAGCTTCGGCTTTAGAATGTGAGCATCTGACTGACTCCGCTGGTTTGGAGTATTTGACCATTTTCATCTGTCTGTTGACTGGGACTTGGATAGGGCTATTAATCCACATGTCCCATCGCAATGGCCATTTCTGGGATAACCTTTAAAAAATCTAGGAACTGGAATAACTGGTAATGAATGGGACAGCTTATTGTAAAATCGAGCCAGAGACAAGAAAGGGGAAATGCTGGAGACACACAGTTCCAGCCTCCATGTGCTTTAAATGACCCTAAATAGCAGCTGTTTAAACTCCAGTCCCGGAGCGAGCACCTGTCCCCAAAGCCTCAGGAATCTATAATAAGGCAAGGCAAGTTTATTTGTATAGCACATTTCATACACACCGGCAATTCAAAGTGCTTTACATACTGTAAAAGAGAAGAAAATAATCATAAAGTGAAATAGAAAACCATAGCAATAAAACTTTTTAAAGAAAAATAAATTTTTTGATTTAAGATAAAATAAATAAGATAAGATGAAACTTTTAAAACGAATTAAAATTTGATTTCAAACCAAAATAAAACAGTTTAAAATCGTGCAGTCAGTTCGGACGTAGCACAGCGCTCATTCAATAAATGCACAGATGAGTTTTAAGTCTAGATTTAAATGTGACTAGTGTTTTTGCACATCTGATCTCATCTGGAAGCTGGTTCCACTTGCGGGTGGCGTAATAGCTGAAGGCGGACTCCCCTTGCTTTGTGTGAACCCTTGGTGTTTCTAACTGACTTGATCTTAATGATCAGACTGGTCTGTTAGGTTTATACAGTATACAATGAGCATATCTGCAATGGATTTAGGTTAATGAGGCCATTGAGTGATTTATAAACGAGCAAAAGTACTTTAAAACCTATCCTGAATGGTACAGGAAGCCAGTATAAGGACCTGAGGACGGATTTCCTGGTTCTAGTCAGATTTCTGGCAGCAGCGTTCTGGATGAGCTGCATCTGTCTAATGGATGAACTCAGAGGTACTAGGAACGTACTGTAACCCCTTAAAACTACTGAAAGAGCAATGAATGTGACTTTTTTATTATTATTATTATTCATTTGTCCTTGAGACCACCCTCATCCATCTCAGTACACACACACACATGCACGTCCCCATACACACATAAACAGTCAGTGACTCTTCTGAGTGACTCAACAGTGTTAGTCATGCTTCGCTTGACAGTTCCCTTGTCTTTTTAGGTCCAGCATCCCACAGACAGTATACTTACTTTATATTCCCACATTCTGTTGTCTGTCTGTCTGTGTGTCTCTCATGCTTCCTTCCATGCTTCAGGTGAGGGCAAGCGCTATAGCCCAGGACCAGGACCAGAGCTACGATTACGCCTCGAACACAGTGATCCTGCACCTGGACCCTGGAGACGAGATCTTCATCAAGCTGGATGGTGGCAAAGCGCACGGTGGAAACAGCAACAAATACAGCACCTTCGCAGGCTTCATGCTGTACTCCGATTAGTCACGTTGAGCTTGAAGGTCCGCGATTCTCTGAAAGGGGAGTTTGGTGATTTGAAAGAGAACAGGCCAACTTCACTCATCTTCAGAGTTATTAAGTAAAGATTAGGGCTCTTGACCAACATGCTTATTAAGGAGATAGATGGCCGTTTTTTTTTTTTTTTTTCCTCATTCTTCTTCTCAAAGTTTTCAATGTACTAATCCATAAATAGAGTGATTTGCATAAGTATTTACCCCCACCCCCTTTACTTTCCCATGTTTTGTATTGTTGTATAGGTAGACTACTAAAAATTGAAGACATATTGCTTGACCTGGGTCACCTGCCCAGTTTCAATGAGCCTGTGTCTCAGATTATTGTTCTTGCCTCAAAGTTTGAGGTGCTTTTCTGCTCACCACAGAGTGGTTATTTGAGTCACTACAGCCTTTCTGTCAGCTCAAATCGTCCTCCGTTGCTCTCATTCAATAAAATCTGTGACTCCTGATAGCCAGTTAAAACGGAGGCTTGCTGTAGGACGTCTGCTTCAGGGTTTTAATATGTTGCGCATGTTGAGATGCATTTTGCATTTTATAGACTGATTATTATTTGAGTTACAGATTCCATCAGCTTGTACATTCTTATGTTTTGCGCATAAGAATGGGTAACTCTACACTGTAAACCCTAATTTCAAAGTAGTTAAACATACTGAGTGCTGTTAACCTAAATAATTACAATTAGTTCAAATGAATAGACCTTGATGAGTATTTAGAACTTTTTGGTTTATAGAAATGACACTTTTCAAGTTAGCTGAACAAATTTGATATTTTGAGTAACTGTAAGTACGTAAGTAACAGTAACTGTCACCTTAAAGTTCCTCCAACTTAAAATCTTTCAGACTAGCGAGTTTGTGTCTGGCAATAGGGAACTGGTGGCTCAGTGGTTGGTGTTTCGTCTGCCATGCGAAAGGTCCGGGTTCAATTCCCACCAAGTGGATGACGTGCCTGTCCCAAACCCAGATAAAATGGGAGGGTCGCGTCAGGAAGGGCATCTGGTGTAAAACCTGCGCCAAGCTGATGTGCGGACCGGATTGTCCGCTGGGGCGACCCATCGCCGGGAGCAGCCGAAAGACCAACAACAATTTCTTTGATTTGCAACAACTAAAAAAATAAAGATCATTGCTATTAAATAGGCAACTCAATAATGCAAGTAAAGAATGATTAATATAAATGAGCACAACAAACTCAAAGACTGATTACCTCCGATTTTTTGAGTTTTGCCACCTTTTTTAGGTTTACAGTGTACGGTCTGTAGAATGCGCGATGATCACAAAAAACATGCACAACATGTTTTACTGTTGTTATGACATTAAATTGACAAATGAATTCCATCTCTTTTCAAGGATGAATACTTATGCAACACACTGTAAATATTTTTTCGTTCTACTCCTAATGTTTAAGAAAAAAAAGGATTACGTTGTAACTACTGTACATGGTGCTGTTTGGCCCTCATGAACTCGTGTGAGACAGGACCAAGATGCATTTCGTGATTTTCTCAAGATACTGTGTTTGTACAAGTCTCTTGTATCGTTCGAATTTGCCGTGATGTGCCATGTGTAATAATCGCTCGTGTTATCCAAAACTTTATGATTCTGAATTCAACGTGGAATAAAACAAACCCAATCCTGGTGTTTCAACCTGAAACCATAGTGTGACTTCATATCGATACTGAGTCTGTGAAAACGGTGAACGTATGTGAGTGGTATAGTTATAGCAGAACTGTGGATTTAATCATTACGGAGGCGATTTTCTCTAACAAACGGCTCCTGAGATGGAAAAGATTAATTCCAATTCCAATCAGGACGTCGCTCCGAGATAGAAACACGGTGACCTCAGACATCTCGTCGTATCATCAGCATTAATTACTACTGGATAATTACGTGCAGAAGGTGTAAGCGCTTCTCTTATTGAGAGAAAGCTTTTCATCAGATAAGGCGAGAGAAAAATGTCTCAATATACAGCCGTCCCCGATTGGGTTTTAAGAGCCTCAGATGTCCATTATATGTATCTGATTTTGTCTAATGTGACTTTACATTTGCTAATAAATGGAGATTTTGTAGCAAGACGTGACTGAAAACGAGATGCTGTGTGGTCGGGTTTCCAAAAGAAGATGATTAGATTAGAATGCTGTGTGTGTGTGTGTGTGTGTGTGTGTGAGAGAGAGAGAGAGAGAGAGAGAGAGAGAGAGAGAGATCCAGCAGAGGGTTTGGGGCTTGATTGGACAGATAGATAACAACGATGAGATGTCCGTAAATTGCATGAAATTGAAAGAGATCAAAGATGGGTCGGCAGAATACATTTTTAAAATTGCTCGTATATATATATATAAATAAAGAGAAGGAGAGGATTTCATTAGCGTTGACTTAGATCCAAAAAGGGACCATCAAACATCAAACAAACACTCAAACATGACTCTAAAGCTTTTCATATTTGCTTACTTCGAAAATTACTTAATAACACAGAGTCACGGTTTTTAAAATGGCGTCAGAGCTTAGTGTTCTGGTGTAAGAAGTGAATTCAGTTGGTTTTTTTTTTCAAGCCTAGGTGAGGAAAGCAAGTGTCAGAACTCAAAGACAGAAAAAAAAAATAATAACACTTTGATTTAGCTCAGTTTGGATCCAGGATCCGGGTTATTCCGAAATAGAAAACTCACACACATGAGCGTTAATATAATATCTTTAGTAACAAGTTGTCCATACAGTATGTCTCCTTTAAGGCTCAAGAGCGTTTCTTTGAATTATCGCATATGCAGAATCAGCCAATCTGTTTAGCGATCTAAAAACTGACAGGCACTAAAAACTCTTTTCAAATATGCAGAAGGACAAACATACAATAAGCCCTTCAGGAATTTGATGTGTGAATTTTTGATCCCAATCAGCATGCATCTGAAATGACACCATGCCCTTAACGATCACATTGACAGCTTTCGGGTCTTATTAAAAGTTTTTCTTATTATGAGTGTCACATGAAAATCAAAGTCGCTACATTACACCGCTCTGTTGTTGATTATTTTCCAATAGCAGCACCCCCCACTTCCACCCCCAACTGTCCCATCTTTCCACAAAGTCATTTGCCAGTTCCCTCCAACAGCTAGCATACAACAGCTAGCAACCAAGGAGTGTCATGTAAAGCTAGCCAACTGTACAGTATCATTTCCTTACAATGTAAGATACTCAGAACAGTGTGCTATCTATTGAATTATAGTTATAATGTTACAACATATAGTATATAAAGTTTATATGCTATATGTTGTTATAAAGTGCAGTATATAAAGTTTTTCCAGAAACTTTAAAAAATGTGACTTTTTCTTTGCATGTTGGAGATTCTAGAAGGATTTTTAATAGTGAGTCGTTCATGAAAGATTCATTCTTTTTTAATGAATCTTTAATGTGACTCAGAAGAACGAGTAGTCTCGGAGAGTGATTCATTCATTTTCTACTGGGCGCGCATGCGCAATGCATCGCAAAACCTCCATAGGTCATGTACAGGAAACAGAAATGAGTAGATACCTTTGAGTCTTTGGTCCGAGTCGTGCGTTCTTTTGTCACATGACTTCCATAGACGCTATGCAGTGCAGTACACAGGAAACCAAATTGAGCAATTCTCCTCAATCAGTCTTCTAGTCCCAAGTCGTTCGTTCTTTTGTCACGTGACTCCCATAGACAATATGCAGTGCACTAGACACAAAAGAACAAACGACTCAGACTAGAAGATATGATGGTGAGCTGCTCATTCTGTTTATTATAATATGCCCTTAGCTGCATTGTAATATTATATCCTTACTGGAACTATAGCCAAAATTTGTGTATGTAGACGTGTTGGGGGTCTGTTTTTCGAAAATTTAACATTTTATTTTATTTCTGGTCAAAAGAACAAAATGAACTACATGACTCAAAAAAAGATTCGTTCATTTTGATGAACGAGATTCAAAGAACCGAGTCACTAAAATGATTCAAACGTCCCATCACTAATTTTTAAATAGTTGGCTAAGGAGGACACAGTCCTGTAACACCTGGTAACATCCAAAAGCACCTGGCCAATGAGGATCAGCACTGAAAGACCCGCACTAAAGCCCCTGCCCAATGAGGATGGATCCATGTAACACCTGCCCCAAAGCTGGTGGTCAGTGAGGAAGCAGCCCTGAAACACACACCTCACTGGCCAGTGATTATGCAGCGCTGCAAGGCGCCCAAAAGCAGCTGGCCAATGACGAAGCAGCGTTGTAACGCCCGCCCACACATAAGATTTGTGTCAGGTGTATAATTGAAAAACTTTATGCAAGGAATGAGGAAAATGCAGTAATTAACTGTTGTTGTTGTTGTTGTTGTTTTGAATTTAAGATTATTTTTTTGGTTTGTACTCATAGTTCATTGTTTGTCTGAGGATTTTTGGAACTCATTACGTTAATAGAAAGTCAAAATTCTGCCAAAAAAATGAGAGGAATATTACTGATGTCTGCTAGTGCGACTAATGCAGCCAGTGCTTTGTCTAAACCCCCATGTTCCTCTGAAAATAAGTTTGTTCCAGCCCCCCCAGCCCCCCTACCCTATCCCTTCCACCCCCAGAACAGACGTGAGACAGTGCTCACTTCAGCGCGGAACGAGATCAGTGCTGGCATTTACAATCTCTTTTAATAAGGCCAGTCTTATCTCGCAAAGACACGTCGAGGACTAGCGCCGGACTCCCGCTAGGGCACAAAAAAAGACAAATTATTATTGCTTTATCGCTTATCAGTGTCCTGCTAAGCAGCGTCTCACGTCGTCCGTCTCTGTCTAGAGAAGTCAGCTTCATCAGATAAGAGCCAGACGTCTTAGATTGTATGCAAATGAGTTTTTTTGTTCCGTTTCACAAACAGCTCAAGATATCGTCGGCTCGCTCTGTAACTCCGACCGGCGTCCGATTCTGGCGTGCGTCGCATCGCCAAAACAGCCGAGGCATTTCAAACACCTGCTGTAAAATCCTTTCGGAAAATGTTTACGACTGTGAAGTTTTCTGTCAGGAAAGGTTTAGTTAACGTTTAGGGAAGGAGTCTCCAGTGCCAGTGCTTTGCGAGCGTCAAAGGGAAAGCTGTCGCTTTCACACACCTGCAGAACTAGTTATTACTTCTTGTACTTATACTCATAATGCATCGTTAGCGTGTTTTATTCCTTATTATTAGCGTCCAGATGTTGCTGCAGTAATTCAGCAAACCCTGAGTCGTGCGCTGTTTTGTTTGAGCCGCCCACACACACACGAACACACACACGAACACACACAAGAAATTCCACATTTTACACTTAATATCCCTCTCACAGCGGTAGCTGCTACAACCGAAGGGGTGAAATGTGGCATGTCGGATTAGCGAAATGCCACGGCGCTTAACTCGTCCACACAAACACACAACCGCACACTAGCTTCAAAACAGAAAACAAATGGTTTACATAAGCGGCACGTCTTTCCCACTGAGACGAAAAGCTTTCCTTTAATAGAGTCTTTGGTCCTCTGCTTGTTCGTGCTTTAGCAAACGATTCTCCTGTCGTTCTATGGAACGCACGCACGGGTCGAGAGAGTCGCTCAGTGCTAACGTCGAGCATCCAGGATCTTAGTGCCGTTGGTCTGGTTGTTAAAGAGAGATCAGAGCGGATAGAGCAGCTGGAGCTCACGGGAAGGAAACGGTACAGAAATAATCACTCGTTACAGCCGCGGTGAGAAGAAAAGTATCTCAGAATGGGGAGAAAGGGATTCTTAAGCAGGGGACCTTCTGGTCAGACAAGAACAGGGATCTGTTCAGGGATTTTTAAGTGTGTGTGTGTGTGTGTGTGTGTGTGGTAGAGAGAGAGAGAGAGACGTCAGGATGATTTCCAGCAGTGTTGGTTGGCTGGACCGGTGCCAGAATGGCAGCCACACAGTATCATCAAAACCTGCAGCACACACACACACACACACACACACACACACACACACACACAGACAAACCATATTACACTTTAGTAATCAGATATGATACACTATACCGTACACACTGTGGTTTATTTGTTTGCAACTTTAAACCAAATTCATTTGTTAAAATAAAGAACAAAGTAATGATGATGGAGAAAAAAAAGAAAAAAAAAAACCTGAGGAAACACTCATCTTTCTGAGCAGCGTTTGTGGATAGACAGTTTCTCTGTCGTGGGACGGATCTGAAAGAGAGACAGATGGAACGCAGCGGTGGATTTATGAAGGTTCGAGCACTCTCTCACACCCACTCACACACTCTCATTTGTACACATTTATCTTGCAGATGTTCAGAGCTGAAAGTGAAAAACGGACTAATTGTCTTTCATCTCTGTCTCTCCCTCTCTCTCCATCTCTCTCTCTGCCCCCCCTCTCCATCTCTCTCTCTCTCTCTATCTCTCCCCCTCTGTCCCTCCTCCCTCTCCCCATCTCTCTCTCCCCCTCTCTCTCTCTCTCTCTCTATCTGTCTCTCTCTCTCAAATATGCAAATGTGCAAGAAAAATACCAGCGTGAAGTCTTCCTCAGTCTTCTCTCACTCTCTGTCTCTCTCACACACAATCAGAGGTCCGGGTTGTGAAGCCGCTGGCCCTCGTCACTCTGCATTAACATCACACACACACACACACACACACACACACACACACAAAGTCATTAGTTCAAAAATGCTGTATGGGGAAGCTGATTTCATGATTAAAAATTAATGGTTTTCCCCTTCATCCAAAAAAAAAAAAGTGAGATATCACTTAATGTTACTTTCATTAACGACAAACACAAATGCATTTTAATGTTTCATTTACTGCAAAAAAAATAAATCAAATGCTCAAATGTGCTAATAAAGACAATGTAAACATTTTAAACAGAGATTGTTATACCAGTGTAACGTGGGGTTAGGAACAGGACGCAGGTGTGTACAGATCACCGAGTGTGTGTTCCATTAATCATAATTAGCGCAATCCTAGCGTAACGTCATGTGAGTTGGTTAACGAGAAGATAAAGTCAATAGATTAAAGTTCCATAATGAAAAACAGTTAACCAGGAGATTTTGGCAAACTGGAAGAAACCAAGAATAGAAAATAATAATA
>QMIH01000006.1:142211-218973 GCA_003987875.1 Clarias batrachus | reverse complement strand
AATAATAATAATAACAATAATAATAATAACAATAATAATAATAATAACAATAATAATAACAATAATAATAATAATATGAAGAAGAAGCAGCAAATGAAGCAACATGAACGATGTAGGTGCGCTAACACAGAAGAGCAGAACGCCGTGGTGTAACAGTGTAACAAGGCAAAGACAGGACATGGACCGGGTCAGGTTCCGGACGGTGTACAAGCGGGTTCTGCTTCTACTTGTAGTCCTGTACAACACTTTAGCACTAAGTGCTACCCTACATCTCAAGCTGTGAAGCGGTGTATCCTCATTGGGCGACGCTACGTTATAAAGTAACTAATTACATTACAAAATTACATAAGAAAAATAAAGTTTCTGATAAAAGTAACGAGTTCGAGTACTTTTGCGTTGAAGAAAATGAAAAATCCTTCGTGCTTCCTCGAGACCTTTATAATTATTCTACCATCATCACTCAGCGATGTTTGGCCCATAATCTGTTAACTCCTGACACCCCGATCTCACCTACGCGGCTCATCGTGATTCAGCGCGGGTTTCGGCCCTGTGATTACGTTTTTCCTTTTTCAAACATATTTTTTGTGAACTCTCCGTTTTTCCGTTTTCTCACTTGGAGCAACTTCTCCCTTTTTTTGCCCCTTTACTCTCTTTTTTTGCCCCTTTACTCCTCAATTCAAGTGGCTTTTATGGCGTTTTGTGAAAATATGAAAATATTTGAGCGCTCGGTTTGTCTCCAACAAAGATTTTACTAAAGACAAAAAATTAGGGCGTGTACTGCGTCTACTGCATTACATCACCAGGAACACACACATGCGAACCTACAGTACACGTTACGACTTATCGCCTTAACTAGGAAGGTGCTTCTTTATTTCTTTCAATACATTTGTTGCTAAAAGATAAATAACCTTGAAAATCTTGTAAATAAATCACACTTTGCACCAGGATGTTTTGAAACCTTTTTTCTTTTAATTGTTAGTTCAGCTTTTACATTCCCTTCATTTCCAACAAGCAGCACTTATTTTAGCAGATACATTCAGTTCATGCGCCTGTGTGTGTGTGTGTGTGAGAGAGAGAGAGAGAGAGAGAGAGAGAGAGAGAATGAAACTGAACTATAGAGAATGTACGGAGCAGATGGTCGTGTTCATGTGCTTTAATCACAGTGTTTATATATCAGGTTCTTCAGGAATGATTCATTCCAACATCAGCTTTAACATCAGATAGAGAATTACACTGTGTACACTGAACAGAGTGTAAGAGCGTTAAGTAGCTGCACGTCAGTAAAATAAGTTACCGTGAACTACAACATACAGTAGAAGAACAAAGAATTAAATTTTTAAAAAATGACAGAATCCCTTATAGACTCACTTTAAGGTATGTTTGTAAAAATAAATAAAAAAAACTTCCCAGAAATAAGTAATATATCGTTCTGCTGAGAATTACATCCATAGGTTTATTGCAAACTGGAAAAAAAAAAAAAGATTATAAAATCTAAAACGGACTTGATGTAGTTTGATGATGTGATGTGACAGTTGCTCGCGTGTATCGGTAAAGATTTTGGGATTGTGAGACTTCTATAACGTTAACTTTTTTCACAGATGGTAAACACATCTCGAGGGCAGGAGTCTGTGTACGTGTTAAAAATCTGTTCTGAACTTCACACTGCTTAAAACCCAGGATTACAGAACAGAGGTATATTCACTTAACAGCACGACACATGGTTATTATTAATTTTTTTAATTAAACTACATACTGATTTTGAACTTATAAGTAGTCATGCAGTTTTTACAAATGTTATAACTTGATTGTCTAAAATCCTTTCGAACAAGGGTTTGGGTTTTGGAAAAGTGTGTCAGTTTTATATTCGGTTCAGGACAAAGCTCAGATATTTTAGCTTAGATTGTCAAATAAAGAAAGTTTCACCGCATGCTGCAACACTTTGCTAGTATGGAAGCCCCTGGACGAATCCCCACATTATTTCTGCATATAAAGTACGTTAGTGTTATAGCGAGTGTCTGCACCCGGAGGCTAGGATGCTAGGAGTTTAACCATGTAGAGAAAGAGGCCTCCCAGGCCGGCGACGGCTGCCACGGCAACGGCTCTGATGGGTAAGAACTCCATGGAGTCGTCCAGCGTGGCGTGTAAGCGCAGGACCTGGCGGTGTGTGTCCTCGCGCGAGCTGGAGTTTTCGATTACATGCCTGGCAAGGCCGCGCTTCTCGCTCAGCGGCATCTGGGCAGCGATGCGCTGCTCGGCTTCCTCCCGGCTCAGACCGTCACGCTGCATGAGCCGAGTCAGCTGGGTGGAGGGGTCACTGAGGCCGAGAGAGATAGACAGAGACAGAGAGAGAGAGAGAACTTGTACTTATACATTTCAGCATATGAAGTTCAGTTAACTGTTGAACGCGCTGACACTGGAGACTCCTTAAACCTCTGTACGAGCTCGTGCTACCAGAGAGAGCACATGGATATAGATGTGTGATTCGAATTACAACTTGCCAATCAATCAACACCTTTTGACCAATCAGAAGAAAGCGATTGAAAGCGCCGTGACGTAACGATGACAGGAATCTAAATCCTTACGGGATGATGAACAGAGCTCTTACCAGTAGACGACCACCGTGTGCTTCATGAGGTGAGTGAGACGCCGCGTCTCGAACAGCAGAGGCACGTCCAGGATGACGTAACGGTAACCTTATAGCACAAACAGCAACGGGTTTATGTTGTACAACATTACTAAATAGATTTATAACATGTCTTACATAAACACGGACACACACAATGACATGAAATGAAGAAGAAAATGCAGGTCAAAACAGAGGTGGAAGAAAGTGCATAAGGAGCGTGCGTGTGTGTGTGCGTGTGTGTGTGTGTGTGTGTGTGTGTGTGTGTGTGTGTGTGTGTGTGTTTCGGCTCCAACCTCGGATGAAGTAGCAGAGGATCTGTTTGAGCATGGCCCTGTGGATCTCGGGGTGTGTGATGGAGTTGAGCATCCTGCGCTTCTCAGGGTCGGAGAAGATGATCTGGCCGAGTTTCTGCCTGTCTATCTCACCGTTCTCCAGCAGAACCTCCCGTCCGAAGTACTGCACCAGGAGCCGGTACACTCGCGTCTGAGGCTCCACCACTGTCAAACACACAGGCTTTAGCAACACACACTCACACGCACAACATACATTCTTAACACTGCCATTCTCATATCAATACACACACACACAGAGAAAAAAATTAAGAGGGAGAAGAATGTGCAGAAGAAGGTGGAAAAGGAAGGAACTGTGAATGGACGCCAGGAAGGAGGTTCAAAGGAAGAAATTGTTGAAGGAAGGAAAGTGAAGGCAAAAGGAAATGAGAAAAGAGATAAAGGAAGAAAGGAGGAATTGCTGAAGGAAGAAAGGGTGGGAAAAAAAGTGTAACGGAGGAAGGGAAGAAGTGCAGCATGAAGGAGGAACGTTTGGAGGAAAAGAAGTGAGGAATGAATGAATAAAAAACAGAAGTATTAAATGATAGACGAGTGCTAAATTGAAATGAGAAAAAGTGTGAAAGGAAGGAATGAAAAGGGGGAAAGAGGAGGGAAGACTTTTCAAAAGAATGAAAGTAGCAAACAAACAAAAACAAAAAGGAACTGTGAAAGGAGGGAAGTGTGGGAGTAAGTGTGGAATTATACAGGTACATGGAGGGAGGGAAGAACAGAAAGATGAAAGACGGCACAGATAAAAGGCAGGAAGGAATGCGAAAAAGATGGAATCATGAAAGGAAGGAAAAAGTGGGGAAGGAAGCAGAAAGGTGCAGAAGTAATGTGCATGTAGAAAGAAAGTAACAGGGAAACCGGAGAAGGAAAGATGCAAAAGTGCAGCGTTAAGGAAATATATTTTTAGGACGGGAAGAAAAATACTGAAGGATGAAGGAAATATTAAGACGAGTGTAAGAAAGGAAATAAGCGTGGAAGTAAGGAAGGAATAAATTGAGGAAATGAAGGCCAGGAGGAAGGCGAAAGAAAGGAAAGATGTGCAGATGGGGGGGAGGTGCTAGTCCAGGAAGAAAAAAGCAGAAAAAGGAAGGAAGAAAGTGCAGTCATTGTGAGATTGTTTCCTCGTCTCGGTCACCTTTCCTGGCCACAGCATCTGCGTCGATCACAGGACAGCCGAACTCCCTGAGCTGAGACGACACCGTGCTCTTTCCTGAGGCGATTCCTCCCGTGAGCCCCACCAGAAACATGCTGCCACACAACAACATGACAGATTTCATTTATTACCCCAAAACTAACATGATTCTGTCTGAGAGCAGGATGTAGAATCTCATCACTGTCTCTTTTACCTCAACAGAATCATGTAAGAAAAATAAATCCTATAAAACTCCTGTCTTTTGAGGAGATGATGTTTGGCGCCGCCTGGCGGACATTATAGAGACTGCGGTTAAGTTTCTCCCTAAGGCTCAGAACAGCACACAGCTAAACACATTTGCGGTCTATAATATGCCTTTGTCTCACTAAACTAAAATATAACACTACTTATAAAAATGTTATACCATGTTTATTACTGAATACCTTTATTTTATAACGCTAATGCAGATGAGAAAGAGAAAGCTAGCCATGTAGTTCCTGTGTATCAGATTTACACGCCGTGGTTAAACAGTATTGCTAGTTTATTGCTAACTAAGACCTGGATTCACCCTGAAAGCTTATCTTTTTCATGTTAATGCTTTAATGTTAATGTTTATCCGAGTTACAAAACGCTTTTGGTGATGTTGACCTATAAGAGGTTAAGAACAGCAGAGGAGGCGTCCTTCTCCTTTCCTTAACAAGAACAAATCCTTCAAAATGGACTCCAAATCAAGACAAAGTCCATAAAAACAAGTTAATTATACACTTTCAGGAGCTTAATTGTTCTGTCACATAACGAGACAAAATATATTTCTACAATTCACACGGTAGAGTTAGCTAGACAGATGAAGTAAAGTGCGGCGGTCAAACCTGAGTCAGGTCACGTCCTAAAAACTTGCCTTGTTCCCTACACATGGGCACTTCAAAATGGCGGAACAATATGGCGAAAAATACAGCGTCCCGCATTTAGTGCACTGTGTATTTGAAAGAACGCAATTTGGGATGAAACCAAAATACGTCGCTGCGTGAAAATATGTCGCCGCTGCCACCTTGTGGACTGGAGAATAATAGCAACACTTTTAATCCGTTCTTAAAGCGAATATCCGTATTGCGAATCTCATTTTCCCATAGCAAATAATGTAAATAATCCGTTCCAGCCACCCAGAAATATTTTTAGAGTTTCTTGCAAAATCTCAATTTTTAAGACGGAAATACTTAAGTTGGGGGTGTTCGTATGCTGAGGTACCACTGTAATAAATATAATAATAATAATAATAAATAAATTCGCTCATCGTCTATACTGCTTTATCCTGTATACAGTGGGGGACTGGAGCCTATCCCAGAGACTTAGGGCATGAGGTGGGGTACACCCTGGACAGGGTGCCAATTCATCGCAGGGCACACACACATACACATACACACTCATTCACACACTATAGGGAAATTTAGGAACACCAATTGGTGCTTGGTGGCTTTCCTCCAGATACTTCAGTTTCACAAACAAAGCATGACAAAGCCGAAGGACATCCACTTGTTAACAATATAATAAAATAAAAGCTCAATGTGAAAATGAAAATCGGTGAGTATAATAAGGATTGATGTCAAAAGCAGTGGCTGCTGGGAATTGGTGTCCGCTATAATACTGTATAAATAACAATAACAACAACAACAACAAACTTTAAAAGGAAATCACCAGAAAGAAGTGTGAAACCAATGTGTAAACAAGTTTATTTTTTTTTCTTTGAAGAATGTACAATCAAATTTATGCTGATTTGTGTGTTCATTAAGAGTTGACAATGCAAAAGCTTGACATGGAAAACATCAACCTAGAAGTCGAACTGCTCCCCGAATTCAAGAGAGAAATATTTACACGTCTCCCGAGAGCACCTGCAATCACACCACATTCTTAACACACACCGACTTATGCTTATTGATATTAACAGACAATTTGCAGCGATAACGGAGAATGGCTTTGATTTCAAAGGGAGCACCTTTACACGGAGGAGAACTCACACTCACTCACAGAGAGCGGACAATGCTTACTATACAATACTCTCTATACAACACACTGCAAATACATGCTGAAGTTTGTGTACAAAACCTTTGTGGTAAAAATCATTCACTGTAAACAGGAGGTGAAAATCATATAATGAAAACGGTTCACCTTGGTTTTTACACATTACGGCGTTCGACATTGTTGTACATTATTCTGTTCTCAGGTTTTACCAAGATTTTTAATAGAACCTTTAAGAAACACATCAAAGGGAAAAAAAAGGGGCAAATTTAAAAAACAGAATCTGCAGTTAGAACCTTTAAGGAACAAACGCTAGAAGTACTTCAGAAAGGGTTCTACAATCAGAGACCACTAAAAAATAAACAGCAGTTAAATGCAACAGTATTTTCTGGAACTTTCAGGAAACGTTTTGTTGTGATCGAAATAGAAATTTGAAGCGACAAATCAAACAAAATCATTAGAAGTTGTTAAAAAATATCAAACTGATTCTTTAACTTTCTGAACAAGGATTCATCAAGCGGTTGTTGCATTAACAACAGTTCTTCACTTGATAGAAAAGTTCAACTTAAAAGGGAAATTGTTCTGTTCTACGTCGGGTTCTGAAAACGACCCTGATGGTATAAACCTAAGAAAACTTTAATGGTCCGGTCACTTGAAAGACAGTTCCTTAACTTTTAAAAGACAAGAAAATCAGAACCAACTGAGGAGTAGAGGACAAAAACAAATTCTGAAAAAGTTTAGTTACTTAGAAAAAAAAAATGTCTTATTTGGATCTAAGCAGAATCTGAAGAGTGTTCTGGGCGGAAAGATCTTAGCTAGAGAAAGGTGTTTCTGAGGGCTTCAGCAGTCAGGGTTCTGCTTGCAGTGAGAGAAGGGATAAACTGGAAAAGAAAAATCTGGAAAAAGCAAACACAATGTGTTCTATGTTTTTTTAACAGTTCTCAGGTTTGTTTCATGGAAAAACCAAAGAAAATCCCAAGCCTAAGAGATTTAACATTTCTAGCAGTGTCTAGAACATCTGTCTTAAAACCACCAGGTTCGAAAACCACCAGGGTTCTGTAACACGAAGCCCCGGAATCTATACTTCTTTAAAGTTCTATGGCTCCATTCACTAGGTACAATCTGATTCTACATACAGTATTTAAATAACATTTAAACAGCAGGAATATTTTACGATAAATAAATTTATTTAGTATTTTTGTAATGCAGAAAAATCGTGTTTTATAACCTCAACTCCAAAGACTACCCGGTTAAGCCGTTGTGAGAAAGACTGAGTGTGAAAGACCGACTTCAGTGGAAGCTTACAGTGAACTGCTTGAGCATTTAGTTCACTTTATATACTGTATACTGTACAATATCTTTTGGGTTAAATAGAGACAGCTCAGTGGTGTAATTGAGAGCAGTTAATCAGGATGAAATGCGGTTCGGGGATCTACAGTACAACACAGTTACTTAAGAAAAATTTTGATTTGGCAAAAAATTTTTAAAAAACTAATAATAAAGCAGAAACAGGGGTCAAGCTGTGTTTGGTGTCGGACGTTTGCTTGTTTAGTTTTGTACTAGCGGTACAGTTCAAAATAAGGACAACTGAGAAATTGAATATAGTCAAATTTATCTATTATTATTATTATTGTTGTTGTTATTATTGCTTAAATATAAAATTATGAAATCTATTTGTAAAATTTTGCTTCAAGTTTTACATAGTCTTAAATGGTACATTTATAATTTATCAAAATGTGTGGCTTTTTTAAAAAGAATCTTTCATGTGAAATAATAAATACATTTGATTATATTCAATATTTCCACTCAATTCTTTTTTTTTTCTTCTTTTTTTTTTTTGCATTCCAAAACTTGGAATTATAAATGGATAAAAAGTACAACCTGTTGGCAAAGTGCTCTGGTATAAGATTAATAAAGCACTTGGGAGAAAAAAGCATCAGTAACAGTCACATAATTGATTATTTTTCTAAAACAACACAGCCTTCTCTTTTTTAATTCCTGACTTAAATAAATAAAGATTATGTACTGTAGGTTAATATATAGCATCATAGCATTAAATATGTCTCATTTTTAAATCCAAACCCAAACAAACTGATGTTTCATCCAGTCGATCAGTTTATGAATTTATTTATTTTAAATGGCCAAACCAATTCAGTCATACTAAAAAAAAACTGTGCTTCCAATGTGATTTTTTTTTTCTTTCCTAAAATGTTTACAAAAAATGTGTAAGTTTTATAAATACTGTCTTCACTATGGCAGAACTAAACATTAGTCACATGAGACAAACAATTAATTATTATTATTATTATATTATAATTTAAGAAATAATCTAAGCTATTAAGGAAAGAAACATTCTGTTCAAAATAAATACTAAAAAAAAAAGTGAGCACAATTATGTCCTTGTACAGTATGAATATTAAACCGGCGCAAACGGAGAATCCTCAGCAACAAAGGAACATTTCACCCAGTTTGAGTGATTACAGAGTGAATACTGAAAGTAAAAATAACGCCATACAGTTAAAGTGAAATGCACTAGCGGATAGCCGATAGCACCAAAAATTTCAACCAGGAACACAAGATTGTGTTTTTCTGCCTTTCAACATGGCATCCGAGCATCCAACATGCTAAATAATTACCTCACCCACTTTCCCCAAAGGCAACACAGCACACACTTTCACACTCTCATATGTTCCTATTTTTTTATAGGCTTTCATAAAACCCTTTTTGATTCTCAATCATAAAAAATAAAAAAAAACTAGCCTACCTAGTGTAGATCCCATGCATATAAATGCTACTGTACTGTACATACCCAGGACCATCTGGCCTTATGTTTATAGAGTCTGGCTAAGAGTAAAATCGAAATGTTTATGATAGTTGGTGAATTCTTGATTCTGATCGGTCTTCCGATACGTTACTTTTTCTATCTCAAAGCTTTGCTTGGTGGATGCTACAAGTAATTTAATCACTAAAAACATGGTTTGATTTAAGAATAAATGCAAATGTATAATATGGTGAGGTTTTTGATGAGGAGACATCAAAGGTAAAATCTCCAGCATCAGTGCTTTGCAATAACCTGTAACCTTTCTACCATGGGAAGAAAAGTTTTCAAGACTTTTGTGATACCTTGCATCCTGACATGACTGTAAGAGAGGGAATCAAAGAGAGGTTTTTGAGAGAATGAATGTTTATAGCATCTAAAGCTGGAAGTCGTTCTACATCATTAAACATTCCTACAGTATAAGCAGATAAAACGGATAAGTCTTACTCTAAGTGGATTGAAACACACTGGAGTGGTACAAGCCAGCCCTTTCCTATAACTATACAACCTGCACTTTATATTATTACTGACTCTTTGCTCTGTTTAGGAAGCAGCTGTCTGATTAAGACAGGATATTAATATCACACAAAAAAAAATTCCATCATCCATCGCTCCAGACGTTGAATTCAGATGAGTTGGTAATATACAGTAACTAATAATAACTAATGTGTATTACGGCTTGTGTTTGGATCAACAGATATTTTCATTTTGTCTGGCTTACTTGATTTCTCTAAATATCCCATTTGGGATATTTCATTTAACTAGACAGAGCAGCAGTTCCTCTGATTATTAATCTGGCATCTTTCATCCAAACCCTTTTAAGGACATACAATTTTTTGATGTCTGGTAAACTCTGGTAATAAATATTGTAAACTTAGCAAATACTGTAAACCATGATTAAAAAGTTACAAAAAATTAGTATGGTCTGAAAAGTTCATATTGGCACATGTACAGAAATCATCATTTTCTGTCCATAAATACATCAAGAAACAGACAAGAAACTAATTTTTTTTTAAATTAATTTAACTCCATCTACTAAAACTACCTAATAAAGTAGTGAACTGATACTGAAGTCCTGAAAAAAATACCCAAGCATCGGGCTTTAACTGGGAATGTCTGATGTGGAATGTTTCGATCTATAAACTTAAATTCATCACCACTGTTTATATTGTAATTCATCTTGACAAGACTTATAAGATATAATCTTGATATATATATATATAAAAAAACAATAATACATAAATGACACAAAATGCGTCCTGTTGGAGCTGGGAATTTGGTGTGTACTCGAAATGTGCATTCGGAATATGAAACAAGGAACATCGAATATGAACGTATGAAAACATCCAGTAGCATAAAAGATGTTTTTTACTTTTCAGCCTGATCTTTCTTTTTTCTAAACAAGTAACGTCAGGAAGATGCCATCTCGAGTATGGAACTATTCCAAAAAATCCACAACCACCACCAAGTTATTGACTAAGAAGCAATTAAACCGTTTTGTACGGAGTCACTTATTTTGTGCCATTTTTGATTGTAAACATATAACATACTTTAACAAATATTTTCTTTAGATCTACAGTAAAAATGGTTTATGGTAAAGTCCTTTTACCATATTAGGATGAAGGAATTCAGTTAGGCATCATCGAGGTGCTGAATGTGCCGTTTGTCAGAAAGTCACCTCATCTGCTCTTCTGTTCCCAAAATCTCTCTCTTGTTTCTCGTCTCAAATCCATATAGTTTTTATTGATATAGGGATGGTATTTCATTAATTACAAAATGATTCTGCCACTGTTCCATTCAGCTATAAGGAACTAGATTAAATTGTCCCAATATAGGCAACAGTTGCTTACAATCACCAATTTAAACTGTGGTTATCTTTAATTGAACAAGGGCATCACATTTCATTTTTTCCACAAATTACATCCTTCTTAAAGATGATCCTTATCGGAATCAAGTGTGAAACATGGTCCAGGACTCAGGTGGCTACGTCCTTCATCTGTAAAATGTGCGACTTTCTGTTAGAGTTTTACTTCTTGGGATGGAAAACCATGAGCGGCCGTTCCTCGATGCGTTGCCATGGACTTTTCTTGTTCTCATCCTTGTCGTCTGGGTCGTTATCGTCCTCGGGGCTGGTGACAGAATCCCTCTGTGTCTCACTGTTGCTGCTACGTGAGCTGTTACCCCGGCTTCGACCTCTTCGAGGCATTGGTGACCCTCGTGGTTCCTCTGGACCATCATCCAGGAGGGGAGTCAGAGGATTTTCCAAAGGTGATCCCGCACCCATTCGGCCAACTCCACCAGCGAGATCTAGAGGCTCATGATAAGGCAATTTGGAGTAGTGCTTCCCTCCACTGCTGCTTCCACCATGCCCCTTCCGCCCATTTCCATGCCGTTCCTCTTTACTCTTCCGACCAGACATCAGCTTGCGCTCCTGTTGAGTATCTTGGAGACATGTATCTGGGCTGCAATCCTTACTGGTTCCAGCAGGGGCACTCAAGGTGCTTTGAGCACTGTGGTTACTGCTGTTAGCTCCACTGTGAGCAAGTTCTGAGGCAACATCGATGTAGGAGTGACGCACATGAGCATTGGCACGTCCATCAAGTGATATGAACCAAGCACGAGGGTGCTGCTTGACTCCTAATTCTCGAAGTTTCTTTTCTGTAAGCGCTTGGAGCTCCCCATTCATCTGAGCCATGGTGGAATCGTTAAAGAGCACTGGGATGTGGACAGGTGCGGACGGACCTCCCGATGCCCAGACATTTTCCTCTGAACCGGCTGGGGACCCTACTCCTTGCTGGCCTTGCATCTGGCCTGATCCCTGGATCTGCACCTGGTGACCTTGGCTCTGCACTCCACTGCTGCTTCCATTACCTGCCCCTCCCTGACCATCTCGTTCCCTCTCAGCCTGACTCTGGCCATCTTTTCCACCTTCAGAACCTCCAAACTCAGATGACAGACGCATGTAATGCGCTGGAATGACAAGGGTTGGAACCATGCTGCGGTACATGTTCTCTGTCATTTGATCTAAAGAACTGCAAAATATGATCTGACCAGGCTGTGTGTTCAGTGTTGTTGGACGGGAAAGATGGTCCTGACCTTGGGAAACCTGTGAGTATTCTGGCGGCTTGTCTGAGAGGGGTGGAGATGGTGGGTCAGCCGTATATCCACGATTATCATTAACAACATGTCTGCGACGGTACTCGTGATCCTTGACGTCTGGGCTGTAGTTGCGACTGTAATCTTCATGGGAAAGGGTATTGTCGTTGCTGCTTGTCTCTGTGGAACGATGCACCTTCATAGGGAAGCTTTCAACACCTCTCTGGGCCGCTTTGGACTGTTTATTCTTGGATGAATGGCGGAGTTTGTGTGCTGGTATGTGCTTGGTAAACTCATCACGTGCACTCTTGTATTCGTGGGATGTCGAGGCATCGGATTTGCTGGCCTCTGGATCAGCATTGGAAGTGGTGGTTTCAACATGACCACCGCAGATAAGGTTGAGGCGAGATGTGGAGGTACCCTGGTCTCTTCTGGAGTTGCATAGAGCAGTTGAGACCTGCCCCTGCTTTTGCTGTCGCCGAGGCTTTAGGCACCTCCGTCTAAAAGCAAAAGACAAAACAAGTGAGTGCATGTCCTATGTGAGTTGATACAGGATGAGGCCCCCTTCATTGCTTTACAAAAGGCTTTGAATAAGGCTTTATTTAAAGGAAGAAAAAATACATTCCACACCCACCAACCTGCAGTAGTAGAGGAGGACACAGAGTAGTACCAGTACAAGCAGAGCCAGAGAGCCCAGAATGGAGAGCAAGATAAGGGTATGGTATGCAGTGATATCCCTCAGACTTGGATGAGACAAACCAGGTCCTATGATGCAACAACAGCTTTACTAATGTATAAGTTAATCAGTTAATATAGATCTAAAGTCACAATTTTATACCGAAGTTACACATGACTGAGTTTAAAGGAAGTAGATGTCTTTTTAAGTGGTTCTCTAAACACTTCTAAAAAAAAACCCATCTCTGATGTTCCTACCCATGAAGAACCTGGCAACCTAAAGGATATAAACTAAATACTGGTGAGTTTAATAATGTAAACACAAGAGGCTAGAAACTCAACCTGCATAAGCCAACTTAATTACTGACAACTGTTGTACTTATGCAACCACTTCTCAATATGCTTGAAAAGTGTCTTTATCTGAAGTAGAGATCCGAGGGCTTGTGTGTGTGTGTGTGTGATTTAAGGGACATGGATAAATGTGCATGTACATTTTACCTGATGAAGAGGGGAAGGCTGCTATCCAGTATCCCAGCCGTGAGGCCATAAAATCCCACGTAAAATGAGAGCCATCTCTTCTAATGTAGCCAGTTCCATTTCTCACCCAAAGGCCTGCAAGAAACATCAGCACAGAGGAAACAGTAAAGGCCTCATAATAGAACCCTGGGGCACACCAGCTTTAACATTCCACTCTTACCATCATGGACCTATCCAAAAAGACATTGCATACAGTAGATCGATGACTGAAATGAGTCTACAGGGCTTTTATCTGTATGTATACCTGTGTTCACGTCATACACCCACACAGGTATGCTGGTGGGCGACCGGACACGGGAGTCGGAGGGCAGAGGAACAGAAAAATGAACTGGCTCTATGACTTGAACCTCACTACCTTCCCGGTCAAACAGCTGGGCACTGACTGCAGCAACTACTGTCAAATCCGTCCAGCTGTTTTCTCCTCCTGCATGAACATAGACACAGTATTTACACGCAGTAGATTTCAGCAAATATGTATATCAATCTCAAAATCGACAGTTTCTCAGAATCTCCTTCTGGTATATAACCTGTGGTGTTGGGCTCTAGGGCCAGGAGGTACGGGAAGTCGTTGATTTCACTTATATCTCTGGCAGTGGTCAAAACAGCAGTCATTTCAGAGAAGGAGGAGTTCAGCTGCAGGCTCCGCCTTGGAATGTGAAGCCATGGCTGGCTCCGCCCTCCTGTGTGATCAAATCACGGGTTGTTGTTGTTGTTGCTGCTGCTGTTGTATATTAATTTTATTTTTTATCTGACATTAGATATTAAAGTCAGTAAAAGTCAGGTAAAGTGACTTTCACAATAACATGTATGGTTTAGATAAATAACTTGCATTCTTGCCTCATCAACTGTAACTGTATATCACTGGAAGAAGAAAAGTAAATGTTCTCAGTTTTTACTTTATTTACAGTGATATTGACTGACGGGTCGCTTTAAAAGCACAATGATAAACAATTCATTTATTTAGTATTTTTTGTCCTCAAAACACTGGATGGGTAATTAAATATATATTTCACATTGATACCATTATTATTATTATTATTATTATTAATATTATTACAAGTAGGTTATTGAAAGTACAGTACTTTATAATTCAGGTTCATGCTGGAAGATTGTGTTAAGGACCAGATTTTCAATGATGTTGTTGCTATGGAAACAGAAGCAGGACATAGTAGCTCTAAGGGAAAGTAGCTGAAAACAACAAGGCTATATGTATTTCAGAGAGAGAGAGATAGAGAAATAATGGACTCAAAGTCAAGGGCCTACCACACATGACTTTTCCTGTAGGCTACTACCTGTGTATATAGTTTTGAGAGTCAACATTGATTGTACAGTCTGGGGGTTTGTTCTGTTATGTTCAATACACCAGGTAAGTTCGCCAAGTTTCATTAAAATCTCCAACCCAACCACATCCCAAAAGACCTCAAACTATCCGGATAAATGCACTGATAAAGGGAGACATGACTTTCTTCATATTGTTCACAGCCTTTGAATGTGGCAACAACGGCACTGTGGTGCTTCACGCATTTCTGAGAATAAAATATTCTTCCTTCCTTCTCCCTCTTTCCCTCACCAAATAGATAGATCTAACTTATTTTAGATATTTGCTATACATGGCCTTATGGATGAGCCACCATTATAACAGCAGCAGCAATCGATAGCATTTTCATTTTGTACCTGGGGAGCCGTGAAACACATGAATGACATCATCATACAAGATGAGGGTTCCTGGCCTCTGAGCCAAAAGGTATAGGCTGACTGAGGAGAATACTGAAATACAGAAGAGACAGAGAGTCATAAAAGAATGCTGATGGACCATGTGTGCTGTATATTCACATTACTATCTGTATTAATATTTAAGGAAATTAAACACTTGGGGTTCTCTAATGGGAAAATAATCAATGGCTGAATTCATCCTGTAATTGTTCAGAATAATTGCATTCCCATCAGCTACTGTACACTTGCTCCCAAGGTGGGAAATGACATCATAAAAATCACATCATTCACATACAGACAGACGTGGTGAGACTAGAACAATAAACATCACACTCCATCATCTTTTCTTGAAGTAACCCTACTCCATCAACCTTTCCAACACCATGTGAATCGGGGTCAACACCGAGGGAGGGAAACAACAACTGACACATTTTTATGTAGCACCTTTTGAAAGTAGAAACCTGAGGTATGTGTGGTTTTATTAAATGCCTAAGGTCTTCCCCATCATGATCAGAGGTGTTCAAGTCAAACTGGGACTTTTGATTGCGCAGAATAACAAAACACATTTTTGAGAGTAAAAACACCCTTTATTTCTCAATATAATCCCCTGCTGCATGTTTGGAACGCTGGTCTCCCAGGAATTCCTTTAATGTCCCAAACATAAGGAAACGATTTTGAGCGAGGCCGGGACTGTACAGGGGACGTGGCAATCTCCCAACTGAGTTCCTTTAATGTGCAAGTGGTGTTGACTTCTAAGAGTCTCGTCATCGTACTGTACTTGAAGCCTTCTGAAAATGTCAATCAGTGTTACGCCTTTATTCACAAGATACTTTATCACAAGTCTCAGTTTGACTTGATTGCCCCTCGTATATTTTTGTACTAGTCTTTTTCTTTCATTTGTCTCCTGTATTTATGTTACACTGTATTGCAGAATGATCTAAATGTATTTATGTCATGCTGATTTTTACAAGTGAAATATTCAACATTTCCCTGCATTAACATTGCTTATCACTCACAGTCTTTTTGTTTCTGACGGTTATAAAACACTGAAACTGGTACTGTTCTGAATGAAGCGCATCATCGCCATCTCTCCAACCAGAATCGAGAGTTTGACAGCGAATGGGGCATTATTATTTTCGTTCTCTTTCAGGGCTTACTCACAGGGCACTTTGCTGGCGTGCCACGGCACTGAGCTGGTGACATAATCCTTTCGTGATGCTGTGATGATTACCCACGTGCCCATGCGGTACTGGAAATTCACTACCGCTGCATCACCGCTGGCCCCCTGGCTGGACGCCAGCACGCTCCGGTTGCCATGGACGACGACAGCAGCATCAGACAGGGGCGAAAGGTTCCCGCTGTCAAAGACTTTGACCCTCACCTGCACCTCTGAAAGACGAACATGGTACACAGGAAGTGATTAATGTCTGCTGAGTCGCGCAAGTGAAGAAGGCTAATTTGCGACTTAATGAAGGCGTTGAGAAGAAAGACAAGAAAACTCAAATTACGAATGAAAAGTGAATGTAGCAAAGGTGTCGGCCCAAAAGCATTATTACGTATCGCAGGTTATCAAGAAACACTGGCTGCCATGTTAGCATAAAAGTTGATAGCTTATCATTGTCGAATGCATCATGGGTAATGGAGGAAACCAGAGGAAAAGGCTTCAAGCCTTCCTTTCAGCAGGTAGTACAAAGAATCTCAGATGTAATCCTGGCGCACATTTCGGCACATGTGAATCCCAGGGCCTGCACATGCAGCATGAGGTTTTACCGCGCGTCTTAGAAACAAAAGCAAAGCGAGTCATGTGTGTGTGTGTGTGTGTGGTCACAAACTGTGTGTGTGGGTCACATTATTCATTTGCATAAAAGATAGAACTAAAGATCTCAAATGATGTCATCTGATTGAAGAAACAGTCGATTCTTAAAATAACACACACACACACACACACACACACACACACATATATATATATGTGTGTGCCTTCTGAATAAATTATCCTTCGAGGAGGACAAAATGGAGATAATTCAGTATTTTAAGTGCTACAGCAGTGATGCAGGTGATCATCATGTGTGTGAGATGCATTTTTCTAGGCTAACAGAATGTAATGCAGCTGAATTGACTTGGGCGTTAGTCGAATAATCGATGATGATGATTATTATTATTATTAGATGAATCATGCAGATAGCTTTGCTTGTCCCTGTTCTTGTTTTTTTTTGTCTGTTTAGCCATGACATCGCTTTGGCCCGCCGCTCCCCGCCCTTCCCACCCGCATCTTTTTCCTCGCGCACTCACCGGGATGCGCCACCGATTTCCCGTGCGTCCGGCCGGCGCAGCACAAAAGCAGGAGGAAGACGACGAAACGGCACACGCGCTCGGGCGGCATCCTCAAACCGTAGCCATTTCTATTTCTATTCCTCCGACTGAGCGTGTGTGTGTGTGTGCGCGCGCGCGTGTGTAAGCTTCTTTTTTTCCCCCTGCTTTTTTTTTTTTATGGTTGTTGCTAGGGGCGTTTCGAGCATCCTCACCCCGATGCATCCCTCTCCTCCTCCTCCTCCTCCTCCTCCCCCTGCTGGTCCTCAGCATGCAGACACCGCGCACTGAAGCTTCATTGTTCCAGGCGGGGAAAGAAACCGTAGCAGCAGCGACATCTAATGGTGGGAACCGAGCGTTGCGTGATAACTGGGGGGGGGGGGGGGCGTTCAGCGCAGTGCTGTGCGTTTCCTGTTACTCATCACCAGAGGGCGCCGTTTGCCTTCTTTCCTAATAACAGTACATCTAGTCCTAGTGGAGATGGCTGAAGTGTGATGAAAAAATATATAATAAAACGCTACTAATGAACTCGAGGCAGTGAGTGAGTAAGTGAGTGAGTAATAATGAACGTGCTAAGAACGAGTTATGAAACAGCTCGTCATCATTCTATCTTTCTCTGTATGATTTTTTGACAATTGAATAAATCAACAAGCATGTAGGTTTTACATCTGTGTAGTTTCTCAATTCTTTTGCCATTTTTAATTTTATTTCATTTCTTATTTTATCTCAGATTCTTTTAAATTTCTTTCTATATATATATATTATTTTAGTTTCATATTTCTGTTATTTTATTTTCTCTTGCTTGGTACAGAACCCGAAGCAGTCATGAGTCCTTTTCCATCAAAACAATAATTGCAAAATGATATCACCGACCCCCCCACACACACACACTGGCAAACATAACCTCTCTCTCTCTCTCCCTCTCTGTCCTTTCCTTTCCTTTTCTTTCCCGAATAAGTAGGACAGACAGTTATTGCCCTTCAGGGAAGCTTTTTTTAAATTAAAGGTCATTTGTTAATTAAGCGTGCATAAAGTATTTACAGAAACAGATGACTGCATTAGCAAGCGCCTGAAAGCTAACACGCTAACAGTGTGCTAATGATTACAGTACGTATCTGAGACACCTGAGATGATGTATTTTAAGTTTTACCTACAATATAATGATGGTAATACTTTACACATGTGGTCCATATTTCTATGTAAAATTAAGTATTGTAGGGAATACAATACTTTAGTGTTAGTGATTTTAGCGATCGTCTTCTGGTTGTTTGTCAGGGTTTTGCTAGGTGGTGGCTACGCTAACCCTGGTGGTTGAAATTAAATCCCAAATGGTTGCTAGTGTCTTCCTAACTGGCTGATATGATATTGCAGGTGTTTGCTAGGGGTTTCTTTGGCGGTTGCTAGAGTGTTTGCTTCCTATCTAAGATATTTGAGCTATTTGCTAGGTGGTTGCTACACTATACCAATTGGTTGCTAGGTGTGTTCTTGGTGGTTGCTAGGTGATTTATCTGACATAGTTGATTGCTATGGTGTGTCTAGGTTGCTGTGATATTCCAGGTGTTTGTTAAGGTCTTCCTTTATCGTGTCGCTAAGTGGTTGCTATGCTATGCCTGTTGTCCTACAGGCACTGCTACATGGTAGTTATGCCATTCCATGAGTTTTGCTAGGTAGTTGGTATAATATACCACATCTGGTATATGTTGTTGCTAATGTCTTTCTATGTGGTTCATATGGTTTCCCAGTTGATGGGTTGCTATATGGATGCCATGATATACTTGTTGCTTGGGAGTTGCTATGTGGTTGCTATGGTACCCCATGTTTGTTTTTGTTTTTTTAATATAATAACTATAATGGCGGGTTGTGATTTCGATTAATGAAACATTATTGACCCTGGCTATGGAAGTGACATTTACAAGTGCCCTTCTGTAATAATGTGATGCTGCATGTGTACGGTTACAGACCGCATTCCCTTTGACCTTTCAACATACAAACATACATAAGCATTATTTAATATTTTTTACATTTTTGTTTTTTCAGGTTTTAATCTCAAATTAATCGGTCTGTTCCTGGATTATGTGACACTGTGGGAACATCTGGAGGATGATTCATATCACGCACTCTCTCTCACATACACACACACACACACACATACAGTATGAGTGTCTGATGAGTCTGTGCTGTAGAGCCAGAAAAATTAGGTCAGTCTCTTCTAACAATAAAAAGCATGGATTTCAAACAACACACACACACACATATATACACACATACACACAAATAAACCTCAATCCCAGCTATCACTAACCATTGATCAAGAGTGCATCCTGGAGGTACAACAATATAGTAAATACGCTGCATGATAACCATCCATCCATGTATATTTTATTTCTTTTTAATCAAATGATTGCCTGGCGAATTCAATTTTATCATTCTCAATTGTCTCTCATTGCACATGGACTGCTCTTTATAGCTTCTTATTCAAAGGCTATTCAATACTGTGGCCTTTTCCAGTGCTTGCCATCTGCAATAAACATTTAATTAGACTACACATAAGCATATACATTAATTAAAAGAGCCGTTACCAAGCACAAGGCTTTAGTTACCAAGATGACGTTAACACAGAATCTTTATTTATCATTTTTTGCAGTTTTATACCACAATGTGAAGTTGTGGAGAGCAGCCACTCTGATAGTGATTATGGATGCTATTAGTTAGCTTAGCGGTTAGTGATTGAGTTAAGATAACGGACTGGAAGCTTTAAAAGGAGGGAGGTGCTTGAAATCATTGTTCTTYCACTGTTAACCATGGTTACCTGCAAGGAAACACGTGCAGTCATCTTTGACGGCAGAAAGGTGCGTGTGCATCTGCACGCACAGTGAGACGAAGACTTTTGGAGGATGGCCTGGTGTGAAGAAGGGCAGCAACGAAGCCACTTCTTTCCAGGAAAAAACAGCATGGATAGAATGATATTCTGCAAAAGGTACGGGGATTGGACTGCTCAGAACTGCGGTAAAGTCATTTTCTCTGATAAATTCCCTTCCTGAATACAGAGAAAAGCTTGTCCAGAGAAGGAAAGGTGAGTACAGTAAAGCATCCTGAGAAGATTGAATGTAGGGATGCTTCTCAGCCAAGATAGTTTGCTCATACACAATTTTGCCTAAGAACACAGCCATGAATAAAGAATGGTATAAAAACATCCTCAGAGAGCAACTTCTCCTTACCATCCAAGAAACGGTTGGTGATGAACAATGCCTTTCCCAGCATGATGGAGCACCTCACCATAAGGCTAAAGTGATAAATACTGTAAGTGGCTCATGGTACAAAACATCAAAAGTTTGGGTGCATGGCCAGGAAAGTCCCCAAACTTTTTTCCCATTGAGAACTTGTAGTCAATCCTCAAGAAAGTGGCTGGACAAACAAAAACCCACAAATTCTGCAAAACCAAAGTTGACTGACAGCATGCCTGGACAAACTGCTCCATATCATCATTTATCATCCACCAATGGAACGGCTAGTGGAGCACTTTTCCTTCACTATTTTCATTCACAAGATTCATACATTTGTAGACAAAACTGGAATCTATTATTGAAGTCTGGGCCGTACCCCAAGCCTGTACAGGGTTTTTCCCATAGGATAGTAATAAAAGAAAAAAATAGGAGGACGGTCCAACGGTGAGGAAGAATAAAGTTCAACGCGCCTTCGAGCTGGGTGCAAAGCTCTACACTTTGGATGACTTACTGTGGAGAATTTGGGAAGGGCCCTTTGAGGTCACACGGCGAGTAGAAGACATTTTTATTCACAGAGAGGAAAAACACCCAGCACCTTATCCTCCTCAAACAATGCAGGGCCTTTCTCAGTCAGGGGCCATCTCTCACCATGTCACAGATCAATGATAGATGATAGATGTAGAAGGCTAAATGTTTAAGCCTTGCTAATAATAATAGTATATTTGATTTATATTTTGGCTAGGTCATTGTTCGACATTGTCTTGCCAGGAATTATAAAGTAGATCATATCTGGAGGTGTGATTTAAATATAACTGCTTTGTAAACATTTTTTGAGTTTTTTTTTTTTAATGCTGCATTTAATTGTTGTACTGTATTTCCCCCCCTGCAGTTCTAATCTTACTTAACCTGTCTCTTTATGGATTATACAGTATAGCACTGTGAGCAATATCTGGGGGAGAAAATCTCACTAGGCACAGCGCCAGAGGTCTAATGGAATTAACCAGTACAGTGCCGTGTTTCCACAAATGCCTTTTTTTAAATGTATTAATATACATTATGAGCATAAGCAGGTAATGTATGCTTTAAAACTGAAATAAAGAACAGTGACCAAGTAATTGTGCTAGTGGACATCATGTCATGACTTATGCCAGTGTGTTAAAGTAAAACCTACTAATTGAAATTTCACATAAATGAGTACATCCATGAATGACGATCCCAGCCAGAGGAGGCTCAGAGCCCACTGCGGGCAGTGAACATTCAGCAAATGGAACCTTGAAAATTGATGGATAACTTGTCATCAACTTGCAAAATAGATGCAACAATCTGTGGGAACTGTACACACAATCATTCACAAACACCCTTGCACATCCCTCATACAGTCCTGACCTCGTTCCAAGCCGTTTCCACATGTTTGGACCATTAAAGGGAGGCCAGAATTTCAGATGTGAAGCAGGCAGTCCGATCGTGGCACTTTCTACCTTGATGGTGTCCAAGCACCAATGAAACACTGGGATAAGCGCATTAGTGTAGGAGGGGATTATACAGAGAAATAAAGGGAGTTTTTACTCTCATAGTCCCAGTTTGACCTGAACACTCCTCATAGATAGATATCTAGCAAAGATGCACACACAAAGATCTCTTTGCTCTTCCTGTAATGTTGCATTCTTCATTTCTTCCACATGAGAAGAAATAGGGTATGCAGTATTCATAAATACAAAAGAGTATCAGTCTCTATCAGTCTAGATCAGTATACACCCATGCATACTGTACAGTACATGTATACACTACTTGGGAAAGACTGTCAAAGTCAACAGGGTCATCCTTTGCATAATGCATCATTTGTTTCTGTGTGTTTGGCCACAGATGGACGGTGAACACATTCAAGTTATTTTGCTTAATATTCAGCAGCCCAATGCCTATTACACAACACAATGATGTCAATATGTTTACAGGAAGACTTTTAGTGGACTGCATACACAATGGAATTTGTGACAAAAAAAATTGATGATGCTGTGGTCGTATCACCAAGTGCACAGGTTTTGCTAATTTGCAGAACTGTTTACTTGTGCAATTAACAAAATGATTTGAATGTATGTTTATTTTAACAATTATGGCATTTTTTTTATATCTTCCTACTTTACAGATCATAGGCAAAAATAGATGTTTCCTACAAATACTTAAATCTATCTATCTATCTATCTATCTATCTATCTATCTATCTATCTATCTATCTATCTATCTATCTATCTATCTATCTATCTACCTTCATGTCAGGCTTCTGTTTTCATTCTATCCAGCCTGGAATTTAGCCCTTGTCCTCTTCTTGAAAACAGAGCCCCTCAGCCCTGCCCCTTTCTACCCTTTCTCCCCTTTGCCCTTTGCCCCTTGTTTATGTGATAACAGATCCCAGTGACGCACATCTGCTATTCTTGCTGAAAGACACAGTCTCAATAAGTATACCTAAGAAGATAACAGACATAACACTTGATAATAGGACTAGCAAAATTATAAAAAGCCGGCATTACTGATGTTCTCTGAAATATTCCACATTTTATGGACAATATACAGTATAGAAAAAATGTCCTCGAGGAGAGGACTTGCATATAGCTATTGCTGAATTTTTACCCTGTTAATATATATAGTTTTCAATACAAGAACTTTCATCATGGAAAACCGTGGATGCTAGATAATTTACCAGCAATAAATAATCCAGTCATTTGTAAATTACTTTGCAAACCACAATCACCAGATGGTAATTGCTGAGCAATTCAATCCGCGCTATTCAAAGTACAAGTGTAAATTTTCTTCGCCATCCATCTTCTCTTACACTGCCAGGAAGAGTTTATTTGCACAATAAGTGTGAGTGTGAGTCCAAACAGACAGCGCCGTTGATTTATTGTAGAAATAAACACATTACAGTACAATGTGCCGTGACTGGTTCGTGTTCGAATGTGGTGGCCAGCTTGAAGCAGAAACCTTGAGTCTTAAATAATTCTAACATCAATAAACTGAAGGAAGGGGGAAAATATATCTAATCTTTAAATCATTCTTCAGCCAGATTTGGGTTATTAGCTGGTGCAATAAATAGGGGAATTTAAATACAGTAGGTGATTAAACTCAGCCAGGACTGTGACACTGAGAATTAAACACTATTAAACAGAGAGTAATTAACACTGCGTGTAATGTTTCATCTACAGTAATCTTTGGAGATTTTCTTTCATGCATAAGAGTATTTTTTTTTTTTGTCCAACACGTGAGAGACCCAGAGTCTGGTAATAACAGCCCTATATCAGTATGAATACTATGAAATTCTTTCTTTGACAGTTGGGGTCAGAGCGCAGGGTCAGCCATCATACAGCAGCCCTGGAGCAGATAGGGTTAAGGGCCTCGCTCAAAGGCCTAATAATGGCAACCTGGTGGAGTTGGGTCTTGAACCGCTGACCTGCTAAATGGTAATGCAGCGTTTGAGGGACCAATTTTTTTTTTTTTCTTGAATAGTTAAGCCTACTATTAATAGTAGAAGTAGAAGTAGCTGTTTCCTGTTTTTCTTCTTCTTCTTTCTCTCCTTTAATTTTTATTATTAGTAGTAGTAGTAGTAGTACCTCACCCACTCATGGACTCTACAGCTTTATCCTGTATAGAGGGTCGCAGGGGGCCTGGAACCCATCCCAGGAGGTGGGGTACACCCTGGACAGGGTGCAAATCCATCATAGGGCACACACAAGAGGTGACAGTGCCAATCACTGAGCATTACATAATATAATAGTAATAGTAATTGCACTAGTTGCTAGAAGTTGTATTATTATTATTATTATTATTATTATTAGTTATAATAGTAGAGGTAGTATTAGCTAGTAGTAGTAATGGTAGTAAATCCAGCAGTAGACATAATACAAGTAGTAGTAGCTAGTAGTTGTATTATTATTATTATTATTGTTGTTGTTGTTGTTGTTGTTGTTGTTATGAGCAGGAGCAATAGTGGTGTAATGGTAGCCGAAAATATAAACACGCAGTTGGAGCGCGGATAGCTGGAGGACCGAGAGACACTTTTCTCCCCCTGGTTAATGTGCAGCTGCGGGGGTTATTAGCGGTCAGCCACGCCCACCCGCGTGCCAATCAAAGCTTCTCTCCGAACATCAGATTGCGCGTCTGAGGGCGCGCGCGCGCGGGCGGTGCGTGGCTGCTCTTTAAAGCGGGATGAAGTTGTAGAGGAAGCTGAAAGCGGAGATTCAGTGGGAAATAAACTAAAGGAGAAAAGCAAAACGAATAATAATAAGAAGAAGAAGACAAAAAAAAAAAAGAAAGTTCTTGGAATTGATTTACGTCACGTTAGAGATTAAACATACGGACTTGCCTTCAGGTGCACTGGATGTTTCTCTGCATACTGCACACACACTACGAAGTGACTTGGATGTTTCTGCTTTTTTTTTTTTGTGGGTTTTATTTGTTTATGCTAATAGTTTTTTTTTTTTTCTGAAAATAATTCAAGCTCACTGTTCAGGTCCTTCAGCTCCACACACACACACACACACACACACACACGGGTTAAAACTCAGCTGTGCGTGCATGGGAATGTGTCAGCTCTGTGAACATGACAGCTCAGAAGCGTGGAGATGGAGACTGCTTCTCACTAAAGGCACAGAAACACCCGGCGAGTCAAACAGGAGGAAGCTGAAGTGATTGATAAGCCTGCAATCTGATCACCTGAAGGGGAAGATGTGGAGCTGTCGAGTGTTAAAGGTGAGACTCATCACTCACTCACTCTCTCACTCTCACTCTCACTCCCAGACCTCCTCCTTAAGTGTCTGCACATCCACACTGTCTCTGATCCATTACACCTCAATGTCAATCATTTCAGGAGATAAGCATGATGCCCAATGTCTAGTTTAGAGTGATTATAGGAATAAGATTGGAAATTAATGTTTAGAAAATGGTGTAAAAAGTGAATTGTTGGCCTGTAATCATTATGACTATTATGATTTAATTCTGATTTAACATGACTTATTGTGTTTTTCAAATGTGACTGTGTCAATGGTAAGTAATTATTAGTGAATTATATGAAATACATAGAATTGCATTAAAACGATTGAATTATTGATAAGTATAAATAAATAAATGAATAAATAAAATATTAAAAAGCAAACAAATGAAACTATAATGAGATAATGAGTTTATACTAGCCACTTATTATTTATATGTATAAATGTACAAAAAACTAAAACTACCATATCTATAGATCTATATCTATACATATACTGTATGTATTACATCTACTGTAATATAATATATGATCATATTATTAATATTCTATTATTGTTATTATTATTATTATACAATATACATCATACTTACTATTTTTCTTTTCCTGAAGTGTGTATACATTTTTTTTAGATGAATCCGTATAAACATTTAGTTTTGTTTATATCCTGTTTCCTGTAACGTTTGCTTTTTTGTTTTTCTTTTGAAAACTAACTTCATCCCCTTGAAGTTGATTACTTTCCAAATACAGCACACCCCTAGGTGTTTAATCTTGGTATTTTACATACCACAGCAATTTCCCACAACTAAGAAACATAATGGAAGAATGTTGTTATGCATTCTGCGGTTTTATATTAATTTATAGTTCACGCTCCCCGTGTTGGAAAATCTTAACGTTACAGCTTTAGCTCTTTGTTGCATAGACACTGGAGACTCCTTCCAAAAAGGCTTTGCACAGATAACAAGGAAAAAAAACTTAATAAAAATCATCTTGCTGTTATAGGAAAATAATCAGCTTCTAAGAGGTCATAGTAACTTTGATACTTGATACTTGATTTGATTATTTTCCTTTAACAGTAAACGCCCCAATGTTTTAATCCATACGTAATGATGGTCATGGATACACTGGAATTCATTTTCATGACAGCGCATGATTTGAACGTGTATTGCATCCTCATGCATACTAATATGATGAATGTTGTGTGAATATTAGGCTTGTAGTTACACGCCGACACATAAACAGAATCGTCAGCTGATACAAGACTGATATGAAGTATAATGTGACTTTGCCCTGCATTTAACTTTCTTAAAATAGCCAGCTCATATATAAAAAAAATTAAAAGATGTATAGGATCAAAAGTCAGTGCAAAAAAAAAAAGAATTGTTCAGTTTCCTCTGGACAACTCTTAACCCCCTGTTTCTCTCTTTCTTTCTCTTTTTTCTGTCTTGCTCTTATTTCTTTCAGGTCTTGTCTGTTTTATCTTTTGTGGTTGTGAAGGGAGCAGCTGATCTCACCTGTGATGCAGTGCTACTGCTGGCGTCTGGAAACCACACATGTGCGTTTCAGTGTGTGTGTGTGTGTGTGTGTGTGTGTGTGTGCGTGAATTTCAAGTTTGGCTTTCAAGTGTGGCTTTCGGTTTTGAACTTTCATGTGTTTATTTTTAAAAAATGTATTGTGGTTAAAACATTTTTTTTAGCAAAAATCAGGCAAGAGTAGGAAATGACTTGATTCCTATGACAAAATCCTTTTCCTTTTTTTTTTTGAGCAGCCGCAAACATTCGTGGTTGCTGCTAAACAGTTTGAACAATCTTCGTTTTTTGTTTTTTTGTTTTTTTTCCCCAGCAAACAGGAGACGGTGGGTCTGTTTTAATATAAGTTTTTCTAGGCTGAATGCAAAATTAGCCGCGTGTGATGGAGCTAAACACAAAGGTAGTTTTTTGCTGATTCACTTTTCTACATATAAGGTACATATACAAGTGAAAAATAGTCGGAAAAAAATTTAATTTTCAGGAAAACCATGAGTCTGATTCCTTAGAAAAGTAATATTATAGCGATTATTAACCCAATCGTTCAATTTTGCGGAACAATAATAAAGACGTTCAATAATAATAGGCTTAATTTTTGTGTAAATAATCAAAAGTTATCAAAACTAACTATTAGGACCTATTCATAGGATAGAAGCTTTTTAAAAAGTTTCTTGTGTTTTAAATAAAAAAAAAACATACCTACAGTAAGAAACTGAACAATTACGGCTAGCTAACCAGTTCTCAGCCAGTTAACAAAAAAACAAAAGGACACCTAACTACTAAACAGCTAAAGCTAACTAACAGGTCTGTAAGGGCCGTGTCTAGCTGTTTGCTAGGCCAATTTAACATTGCCAATTATATCTAGCAACGTATTTTTTGTATTAAAAACACAAGATGACTAAATTACCAACACAACTAGCATGTAACCTAAAATGTCTGTTAGATCATCCAAGGCAAATTTAACATTAGGAAATACAAAGTGGTGGCACTGTGGTGTAGCGGTTAGTACTGTCGCTTTGTACCTCCAGGGTCCGGGTTCGATTCCCGGATATTTGTGCTTGGAGTTTGCAGGTCCACCCCCTGCTTGGTGGGTTTCCTCCCACAGTCCCAAGACCTGCAAATTGTCTGTAGAGTGTGAATGTATGTGTGTGCGACGGATTGGCAGGGTGTACCCTTCCTCGTGCCTTAAGTCTTCTGGGCTAGGCTCCAGGCCCCCTGTGACCCAGAATACAAGATAAAGTGGTGTAGATGATGAGTGAGTGACAGGGAATTACAAAGAGTAAACTAGCAACATAGAAGGGTCTGAAAGGTAAAAATAGAAAAGTAATTAGCTTTTGTAGTGAAAGGGAAGAGAAACGCTATCTAGCTCGTTAATCAATGCAAGATAATGTTTCAAAAAATGTTTCAAAATAGAAAAATAGACAGCTAAACTGCAAAACAAAATGTGCTAACCAGAATAAAGAGCAAATAATTGGAATGAAGGGATTTTTATCTTTATTTCTTTTTAGCTTAGCAGCAAATGTAGTATCGAAGTATATAAGTGCGTAGATTTTGGGTCCGTATTGTTTAGCTAAAATCGGATAATAGTTCTGTGTCGAAGTTTATAAGACGTTTGTACGACTTCATTCCTGTTAGTTCATTAGACAAGTGGATTTATCACCTTTTTTCATTTTTCATCGTTTTGTTTTTGTCTCCCTTTAATCAGTGTACCATCTGGATGCTGCTAATCACTCTGACACTAATAACTCGGGTATGTACCATGGTTATAGCTGTTCCCGGTCGTGCCATCCATTTCCCCTCCCCTGATGACAGATCGGTAATCCCCTGCCCTTTGTGTAGGTGTGTTTTGTAGAACAGTTATCGATGGCATCGGCACCTGCTGGCCGCGCAGCGGGGCCGGGGAGATGGTGTCGCGTCCGTGTCCGGAGTTCCTCTATGGAGTCAGATACAACACCACCAGTAAGAAAACATATCATAAACATTGTGCTATGAGGGTTAGTCGATAAAAAAAATTATAATAATAATAATTTTAAAAAAGACTTAAAGGAAATGAACCTCAGCAGACATAAAGGTGTGTTTTTAATCTCTCTGCACAATCAAAATGTGTTTATTTTCAATAGAAACCTACTCTTACATACGGTACTAAGGAAAAGACTTTTGTCTTCTGAGTTTAAATTTATTTATTTATTATTCCTGGTGTGCTGGAAAGGGCTTGAAGGCAGTTAAAAAGGCCGAGGGGTGCCAGTGAAACTATGTGATGTGTGTATATCTTAGACAGCAAGCAAAAATAATTGTAATTTTTATATGATTAGAATTTCATTAATAGATGTAAAGCCTACAGTATCATATTAAATGTCTTGTTATTATAAATTAATTTTCTTCCTCTTCTTGTTGTTCCGTCCTAAGGGGGGGCAAATTAAGTTTTAATCTGTTTATCTTAATATTTGCCTTACTTATTACCCTTTTGACCTTTGACCTTTGAACGTCTGTATTTTTTGTTCTGTATCATAAGTGAACACTATTCAAACCTAGTGACAGGAAGTTGTGTGAGTGATTTTTCTTGGGGTATACGGTAAAGTAGCACGGGGAGCAGGCACATCCTAGGTGTCAAGGACACAACGTTCTGTTTTCTGTGCATAACCAGACTTAATCCAAGGATCTGGTCTGAATCAGGAACAGGTTATTGCTAAACTAATTAACAATCACCTGCCATTTCAGCGCAGATACGTCGTTGCTTTTATACTGCACATAGTGTGCTGTGTAATGGTCTAGATGTATTACGGTCTCTGTGTTTCCTGTTCTAAGAATACGAAACGTAAAGTGCATGTGTGTGTGTGTGTGTGTGTGTGTGGGGCGGGGGTATCAGGAATAGCAAGCAGAACATTTATTCTGGTTTATTTTTACTCGAGTACGTTTATGAAGTACTTAGCGTTCAACATTCAGTACATAGCTAGATCGTGTGCCGCGCATACCCGAAAGTGTGTGTTAAGTCACAAAGGGATACTTTACCTCTTTATTTAGTTTCCCTGGCCATCACACACACACACACACACACACGTAAACATTCTCATAAATACAGTACAAACACTAGATACCTTCATTGTATCTACACTTATTGCTCACGTCACAGCATGCTTCAATCCTCTATTCCGATTGGTCAGAGATGATCATGTGTTTTGTTTTTTTTTCCCAGAAGTCAATTCCCCTCTAAGGTGTCTATCAATGGAATAGGGATCATCAGTGGAAATATTTCATTTGGGTGGTGAATTATTCTCAGAAAAACAACAGACACCGCAACAAGGTGTTACAGCCTTTGATTTGTGTAAACGTTTGAATGAAAGTTATGACATCACGAGTAAAATAAAGCAGAGAAGAAAAGAAAAATCGGAATATGTTTGTAAGAACAGCATGCCCTGAAGTGTTTTGTTCATACTTACCTCGCAGCGCAATTTACAGGATATTTTTAAATATTAAAATTTATTTCCACTCCATTTCACTATTCATTTCTATTTTGCTTTAAAGGGAGAGAAAAAATCTGAATCAAAAAATTGTCAATATTATAAAATTGTCAATATCCTAACTTTCTGTATTTAACAGCCAGTTTTAATTGTATTACATTAAGTCCAATAAAACTTTGATTCAGATTTTTCTCAAAGTATGAAATGTCTGTCTGTGTCCTTTTTATTTTGTCAACAGAATTCATGTCACAAGATTAGTACAAAAGTCTCAGTACACACAGCAGTGACCTTTATTTTGATAAATTATCAAACAAAGTGCCTCCAATAAACATATTATATATGTTTATACCAAGCTTGATGGGAAAGTTTGTAAGTCAAATTAGGTACAGCGGCATCCGGACATACTGTAGTTGACCTGCATTTGAGTACGCAGGAGGGTTAAGGGGGCGAGTCTAGAACAGCATGTCGCATTCTCTGAACAAGCTCCAAGTCTCTTGGCGTCTCTGACCGAATGGCTGATGTCAATCTTGAATCTGCTTCGAATAGCAGCAGGAATTACAGATGGGAAGTTTGTGATGTAGCATCCAGGAATTTGGCCGCTGGCCAGTTCTTCGCAATGAATGGTTTGCTAAAAACTCTAAGGCAGAAAAACTGCGCCGAAGTAAACAAACTAATTTTGACTCCACAATTCCAGACGAAAAAGCAGCCGAATCTGTGATCATTATGGAATTGATATCTTTAACCAGTTGCAAAGTTGTTTCAAGTTTACAGCCATTGTGATTTGTGGTAGGTGCTTGTAAGTTTTTATGTGCGTTAGTTATTCAACTAAATTAGTTTATTTTAAATTGATAGTCTTGAACTGTAAATGTTGCTGAACATGTAAGATATATTTTCTTCTGTAATATTTTAGATAATGTTGATCCTCAGTTAGGAATTTGTATCTTTACGCAGTTGTTCAATTAGATGATAGCTGGCACAGGAGATGTTTGTCTGTTTCTCTATATTTCTTGTATTGTTGTATGAGTTCTAATGCTAGAGAGTCATATACACTATACACTGTAGCAATGCTAAGCTAAAGTGGTAACATTCAACTTACCGTTACTGTGTACAACTGAGTGCACAAAACAAAACAAATCTGATATTAAAAACTGACAAGTCATTTTAGCTTGCTAGGTAGAGTTCGTGTGCTAGCGCTATTGGTGGTAGCGCAACCTACACTACTAAAAGGTACCTAAAAGTAACTTGACATTCTTTTCCACAGATAAAATCTACAGGAAATGTCTGACCAATGGGACCTGGGCGTCCAAAAGCAACTACTCCCAGTGCAAAGCTATTCTCAATATACAGGTAATGCATGATGTGCGCACACGTCTACACAGCTACACGAGCAGAAACAACACGTACAACCAAAGTAGCAGGGGTCGTAGTCATGAATTTCAGTATATTATAATGCTTAGAGACCCAAATAAAATAAAAAGATCCACAAAGATAAGGTCCTGTGGGAAATCTGGATAAACAAGCACGAGTGAATCGGCCAGCCATAGTAATAACAGTGGTGTAAGATACAACTCTCCCAAGTGACCTAGCATAGATTTAATGGAATACGAGAAGCTGGAGAGACTGAAAACAATATTAGACAAACCACATTTTGAAGCTCAGGGCTTTCGCACTAAAATTATAACTCATTCAATACAGATGTATTGAATTAATATGAATAAGTAAAGAGAAGTTCTTGTAAAGTTTCAAGGATGAAATTGGCCTGGTGGAACGGGAAAGTCACTGAAGGGGAAAGGACGTGGGATGGGAAGCACTCGCATTTGCACCATTCTAACAGCTGGTACTTTCACCTCAGCTATCTCAGCGAATGTTGTGTTGTAAATTCATGAGACAATGCAAAACCAGAGGGCAGGACTTTGGAGACATCTCGTCCACCAACATGCACTGGCATTCATGTGGATACAGATTGCAAAACCTTGCTCGGGTTTTATGATGAGCATTTCGGTGAGGTACAGATCAGGATTTCCGACAGGAGCTAACATGAAATATTAGCTACCGTAAAAGTGCACATTCACTTCAATTAACGAAACATTAGTAATGAAAACATTAAGGGAAGAACAAGCCGGTCAGTCACTTCAGTATTCGCTCTGAAATCGCCCATAGCGCATACGCAGAGCGCATTCATCAAGGTCGACTTCCGCCCACGAGTGGCTCATGAGTCAGCATCGGCAGAACATTTTACCCTGCTTGAGGTAGAAAATAAGCAGAGATCTACATTTAGATCCAAAATTGTCAAGACTTGAAAGTGTCTTGGTTTAGAAGTAATGTTATCCTAATTTGAAGATTCTAAACAGATTTAGCTTCACTGGAATTTCACTTTACGTCGTGTTGGGATTTCCCATGTTCTATTAGCTTGATTATAGTTTAGCAAAAAAAATTTTTAGAGTGCATAAGCATTTTTCATATTTCCTGCCCATGAGCTACATGATGTTTACATACCAAATAGAAGATTGAATGATAGCTTGATAGCGGCTAACTTAAACTAGATTTAAGTTTCCCTCCGATTTGCTTCTTGTGAGAAACGCTTTTTTTTTTTTTTTTTTTTACAAACATGATGTTGAAGGTCAGTTGTTTACGTTTCACTTCAGGGGTTGATTTTTTTTACTTTTGTGAATTCTGGTTTAGCGTGTGCCTACAGCTAAAAAAAAAGAGAGTAGCAAATGAGATATGTAAAATACCTATGCTAATGGAAACTTCTATCTATTAACTAATATCTTTTAGCAATGTTTACAATACTACCTTAATATTGTACATTAAAGAATTGTATTAAATATTGAAATAAATTTAAATTTTTCCTACAATCGTGCACACCAGTTTTCTCAGATTTGCTTGAAGTTTATAGATAACAACTTTGGTAATAACAGTAATGACTTATTATAAATACTTTGTGTATTTATAGAAATATAGACAGGTTGAATTGGATTTGTGTGTTACAGAGGAAAAGCAGGCTGCATTATCGAATCGCCGTCATCATTAACTACCTGGGACACTGCTTGTCACTGTTTACACTCCTTATCGCCTTCGTAATCTTCTTACGACTGAGGTAAGAAAGAAACAAGCAGAACAGGTTTTTTTTTGTCCTCGAATTCTGTTCAATTCTTGGCCGGAGAAACAGCAGCAGCGCTAACGGTATGTTCACCTGCCAATCAAACTGTAGGTTTGTATTTTACGGTACAGTGAGATGCGTAAGTTTTGGCAGCCTTGTTAATCTTGATGATTTTCCTGTATAAATCGTTAGTTGTTACGATAAAAGATTTCAGCATCCCACAGTATGTGGTTATATACAGTAGTAATTGGTTTCTACAGCATTAAATGGAACCCTAAATGGATGAACTCGGTAAGTTCTACTTATTCGTACACCAAGTGTTTGAGTCTTTACTTATGACTCGATTCTTCCAGGCGAAGATACACTAGGAGTACAGTATTATAACAACGTGCCTTTATTGTACTGATGAATATGATTCATGACTTGTATGAAGCTTTGAAATGCGTGATTCATAATGCGTGATGATGTTCTCTTCCCCTCGGTTGCCTCCCTGCTGTTTTTTGATCTAGAAAACTTTAAACTAGGACATTCTTTAGTCTGATGTCACAGAATAACAATAGCAGCTCGTATTCAGTCTATAATAGCGCAGTGTGTGTGTGTGTGTGTGTGTGTGTGTGTGTGTGTGTGTGTGTGTGTGTGTGGAATCCAAAAATGGCATCCAGCAATAAAAATAGTTTGTAACAATAATAATAATAATAATAATTAAAAATTATTATTATTATTATTATTATTATTATTATTATTATTATGTTTTTTATAAACATTTTTAATGTAACAATTTCTAGGGAAAAAAAAATATTCTAATCAAAATTGTACCTGGTGCCTCATCGCCTTGGTCTTTTCGTTTTGACCTATTTGTTTTAGATTCTCAGACATTTCAGACGGTCTGCACGATCATTGCGTTATTCCGCGCTCGATCTAGAACTCTTAACACCATATGTTTATACTATCGACTCGTGCACCGCTCAGCTGTGTTTTATCACTTAATTCTCGTCGTTCTTGGAAACGTTTTATAAAAGCCCAACAGTTTATGGACCACACGTCAACAACAGCTGTCCTGCTCCGTCTGTGCCAATGAAAACAAAGCTTTAAAGGGCTTTTAAAAACTTTTATAGGTCTCTAAATTGGGTTTGATGCCAGTGTGATGCCCTGCATTAGTGCCTGTTTTCGACTGATGATGTTGCAGCGTCCCATGTTCTGGTTTCACCAAAGCAACGAGGAGTCGCCGCAGACTGGCAAATCATTCGGCCATTTTAAAAGCAAACACCTACTGTAGAAAAATGTGATTATTTAATTCCGCATTAACATTTATTTTATAACAGGAATTTGATTCTATTTAATTATTGAACAGGTTACTTTATGGCAATTTTGTTTTCTTTTCTTTTTTTCTTTTTGTTATACAAAGTTTCTATTTATTCATGCATATCTTCATTGTTGCTCTTTAAATAAAACTAATAAAATCAATAATAAATATATAATAATTGAATACATAATACATAGTTCTTCACTACAAATTAATTCAAAATGTTAAAAAACAAATTACAATGAATAGAGTTTGGTTTATAAAAGTATACTCAAAAATATACTGAAAATATAAATTGGATTATAAATTTCTGATTAAAAAAAGTTTTATTTGCAGCACCATTAATTACCTGATTAATCTAATCACTCTTTAAATTAGAGCCACAAATTAATGCAATATATGTAAAATTTAATTAAACTGAACTTTATATTTATATTAGATATTTTTTAATTCCTTAATTGAGTATCAGTTAATATTATGTATTCCAAAAATCTTTTAGAATTTGGTTTGTTTGATTCATCAATAAATAAAAGTCATTAAATATTTTAAAAAGCTATTTTTTATTGTAGTTGACACATGATTTTATATATTTTTTTTTACATTTATTTAGACTCTATATTTCTTCCGTCGGGTGAAGCTGAATTAGGTTAAACGTCACACGGGATTCAGGCGAAAAGATGACTTTGCGATACTGTATATATTTAGCAGGCTAAGCAACGAACCTAGCATTAGCTAACCTCATGATCTTTTAAAAAGGCACTCTCATCCATCACATAAACATGACGTATTTAATGCTGAGCTCCTGGAAATATCCTCCGTATCCTGTCAGAGGAGAGTGTTTGGGGACCTGGGAGTGGAGCGATTCGGCAGGGGATAAATAATAAATAAATATGAAATATAAATATGTTTGGAAGCCAGAGACCTCGTCCAGAGGTGGACTTCGTCTATTGCGTGTCAGATTGGGTTTATTTTTAGCACTAGGACGTCTGGGAATCAGAGGACATGCTGGGATGGGGGCCGATGCAAAATGTCACTAACAAACAGGAGTTTCTGAGACGCCACGCTATGAGCTCAGTCTACTACAACTCAAGTGGAATGGCATTAGTAATTAGTGCAAATGAGATTCAGTGTTAACCTTAAACTTTTCTTTTCTTGGAACATCTTCATGCTCCCATATCAAAGTCTGTTATCACATTAAAAAAATAATAGAGGCTTTTTGTGTACTGTACATTTCATCATCAAGAATGAAAGGCGTAAAATAGTTCTTCTGTCTGGAAGAGAGGGCTGAAACTGGAGACTCCTTCCTGTAATGTTAAATAAGGAACATATCGACTGGAGCTGATGAAAGAGCTGAAATGACAGAAAATGAATCGACACCTGACCAATCTTTACTAAGGGTCTAATCTTTACTTTGTCCCTCTCCCTCTGTGTCAGGAGTATCCGCTGTCTAAGGAACATCATCCACTGGAATCTAATCTCTGCCTTCATCCTGAGAAATGCGACCTGGTTCATCGTCCAGCTCACCATGAACCCTGAAGTACACGAGAGCAATGTGGTGAGATACAAAGACAAAAAAAAAAAATGTTTTGATTTACTGCCGAAATCTTACACCTATTGATTTGACATACAGTGTGATGGCTACCGGAGTTAGTTGGTGTAAAGGTTATATATAATTCATATTTATTTATTATTTATCGCCTGCTGATTGTGGCACTCTGGAGTCAGCTCTCGAGACGTTTGGTCTGGCCAGATTTGAAAGATACTATAGCTCAGCATTAATAACATATATCTATAGCAGCCGTATCAGCAAAAAAAAGCACTTTGATGAAGGACTTTTAGAGTAAAGAAAAGAGTGTCTATAGATTTTTACCTCTTGATTTTCTCTCTCTCTCTCTCTCTCTCATTCTCTCTCTCTCTTTCTCACTCTATAAGCCATGGTGCCGTTTAGTGACAACGGCATATAACTACTTCCACATGGCCAACTTTTTCTGGATGTTCGGTGAGGGCTGTTACCTTCACACGGCCATCGTGCTCACCTACTCCACCGACAAGCTCAAGAAATGGATGTTCATCTGCATCGGGTGGTGTAAGTTCAAAGTGCATATAGACAATAAGGAATACTGTATATTTTTCCAGCTAATCTACCCCTATACAGTACCACCGTAAGTTCAGAGTGAGATTGTGCTTCTTTTTTCTTTTTTTTATATATTCTGATTAATTATTGCTTAATTATTTTCAAATTAAAAATATTAAGTATTAAAATCAAGTGCATGGACTGTTCATTACACCTGCAAGGTTGGTTGCCTGAAAGCACTTTTCATATTCATAAAAGCATCCAAAAAACGGCTTTTACACACAAACACTTGTCTTTAAGAAAAATAGGAACAGAAAGTGCAGACTGAAAAAGAAAATAGAATTACAGCGGCTTTGCTATCAAATGCAATACAACATAAAATAAACGCAAGAGATGATTTAAATAACACAATGTTATTTCACGCATTGAAATGAACATCGTCAAGGAGACTGGCTCGACTTTTCATTTTATTTACAGTATCTATTACTTGTGTACACAATTTGATTTAGTCCCACTATATACTGTAGTGCATTAAGATTGTAAAATCGCACAGCATGTGCAGAATATAATCTATTTTGTTCTATGTTAGTTCATTCACATTAAAAGTAATTCTACTATGCTGCCTCCTCTAATGTACTGGGTTTAAGTTCAAGGTCAAATGGTACAGTATAAAATACGGTTGCCTGTTTCTTTAGGTATTCCCTTCCCGATTATTGTGGCCTGGGCCGTCGGAAAGCTGTACTACGACAATGAGAAGTAAGTGTTGCGATTAACCGTTAGAACACACTATGGTGTATAGCACCAGGACATGGACGTGACCTTGCAATTTATGCTATAGTGTTACGGATATTTCTACCATAGACCTTTTTTTTTTTCATATTTTTCATATTCGTATATACTCTACATTCATCAATGTATTTTTCTTTTTGTTGTTGTTGTTGTTGTTGTTGTTGTGAATATCAGGTGCTGGTTTGGGAAGCGACCAGGCATATACACAGACTATATTTACCAGGGGCCTATGATTCTCGTGCTCATGGTGAGGAGACTTTACAGTATACAGACACTGATGCAATGCAGAGAATGAATGAATATTGATATTTAAAAGCCTTTAATCATTGAGTGAGATGTAGTGTTGTTCTGCTGTGGTCCACGTTCTATGTTTTGAGGCACTTCAGCTATCGTGAAGGGCAAACCAGTCAGGCTGTGCTCCGGTTGACCTCTGTCCTTAATCCTCTGATCCTTGGATGCTTTTTTTTCTTGAAAAATCAAAGAAGATCATTAATTTTTTAAATAATCAAACCAGCCCATCAAACCATGATGGGCCACGGCCAAAGAAATCACATTTTTTGCTCTTTGACGTTAGCATTAGCTGAAGTTCCTACCATGAAGCTGCTGTCACAAGATCAGCAAATTGGATTTTTTCATACAGTAAATAAGAAAGTTTTATTTTGGTTTCGGATGGTAGACATGGGCTGGCACTATTACAGAATTTTTTTGGATTTTTTTCCCCGATTTTCTCCCTAATTTAGTCGTGTCCAATTCCTCCCCGTCACTAGGGGGCTCCACATTAAGGCTACTACTACCACTCAGCCGGGAGGGCCGAAGACTATCCAGTGTTTCCTCCGAGCCACGTGACGCCAGCCGACCGCATCTTTTCGAACTGCTCGCTCACGCACCGTTGGGGGCGGAGTCACACACTCGGAGGACAGCGCTATCCGTTCCCTCCGTTGCGCGAGCTCACATGGCTGTAGAGCCGTGAGAGGTTACAGCATCACCCGGGATTCGAACTAGCGATCTCCAGATGATAGGGCGAGCGCTTTAACCACTGCGCCAGAATGCTCTTATTTCTCACTCACCATCTATACCGCTTAATCCTGTATTCAGGGTCACGGAATCCCTGGAGCCTATCCCAGGAGACTTAGAGCACATGGCAGGGTACACCCTGGACAGGGTGCCAGTCCATCGCAGGGCACAGACAGATACACTCCCTCATTCACACACTACAGGCAATTTAGGAACGCCAATTAGCCTACACTACATGTCTTTGGACTGTGGGAGGAAACCCACCAAGCACGGGGAGAACATGCAAACTCCATGCACACAGAGACGGGAATCGAGCCTGGCCGGGGTTCGAACCCGGACCCTGGCAGTGCAAGGCGACAGTGCTAACCCCTACACCACCGTGGCTCTTATTTCTTTTCATTAAAAAAAATGTATTTTGGTGTGTCTTTTGCAGATGAATCTACAGTATAACCCTTTTTTTTGTTGTGCAGATCAATTTTGTGTTCCTCTTCAACATAGTAAGGATCCTCATGACTAAACTCCGAGCCTCCACCACATCCGAAACCATCCAGTACAGGTACATGTAGGGGTGCACACTCGTACACACACTCTAGGTGAAACCTGGAACGCTCAGCATGACAGTCTTACCTAAGTCCCGCCCCTTCAGTAAAACCTGCCAATCATTTTCAACCTGATACCTGACTGGAGCGACCGGAAGAATTTTTTTGATCACATCTGTCAGTTGGTTATTGATTGTGACTTTGTAGGAAAGCGGTGAAGGCCACGCTCGTGTTACTGCCTCTGCTCGGGATCACTTACATGCTGTTCTTCGTGAATCCAGGAGAGGATGAGATCTCGCAGATCGTCTTCATTTACTTCAATTCATTTCTGCAGTCCTTTCAGGTATTCCTTACCTCTAGTTACCTGAGCTGAACGTGAAGCAGGGTCCAGATCAGCAAATAACATCAGCTCTACAAATAGTCTGGTTATTGTGAAGTAATTCACTTTGGCTAAATAATAAATAATTACCTTAAACACCTTGTTATAGATGATTTATTTTCTGTTACAGCATCTCAAATGTCATTAAACAACCTCTAATACTAATTAAAGTCTTACAGACTGTCTTTAACTCAATATAAAGTCAGGTCTGTGAGTGGGCAACGATAAAAGCAGAACTTGCACTGGAGCTTAGGTGTCTGTTTGGAATAGGTTGCGGCGTCCCGTGCATGTTAAGAGAGTGTAAAGAGGCTACCACTTTTAAAATGCTTTCCAGAGCCTGACTGATAAGCTGAGGTTTTAGATCATGGTGGTTTTCAGATATAGGGGTATCAGGGTAGGATATAAATATACAGTGCCGTACAAAAGTCATGAGTCTCTGTCATTTCTTCAAACATCAAATGATGTAGGTTAAATGAAGGAAATTGGGACAAATATTTTACTGTGACACTTTGCCTAAAGATACAATTTTAAAATCATCATTTATGTAACAACCTCAGCAGCAACCTCATTTCCCCTCTCATCGGCACTCAACCACTCAGCTGACTATCTTAAGGTTCATGCTAAGGTTCAAGATAGATGGTTTTTATGCTTGAATGATTCATATAGCAGGTCACTGTGTAGTAAAAAAAAATTTTTTTTTTTTTTTTTAAACATTGGGTACAGGGACTGGACTGAAAAACTTCAGTCGAAAAACTTCCCAAAAATGAGAGACAAAAAAGTCGTTCAGGAAGCCTGGAAAATTTTTCCTGACGAATAAATAAAAAATACAAGAACGTCTAACTAGGCGGCACCTCCAGGGTCCAGGTTCGATTCCCAGCCAGGTTTGATTCCTGCCTCTGTGTGCATGCGTGTTCTCCCAGTGATTGGTGGGTTTCCTCCGGGTATTCCGGTTTCCTCCCACAGTCCAAGGACATGCAGATTAGGCTAATTGGTGTTCACACATCGCCCGTAGTGTGTGTATGTGTGTTCCCTGCGATGGATTTGCACAGTACTGTATATATACAGTACAGACCAAACGTTTGGACACACCTTCTCATTCAAAGAGGTTGAATTTGTATTATGGCAAGAAAAAAGCAGCTAAGTGAAGAAGAACGAGCGGCCATCATTACTTTAAGAAATGAAGGTCAGTCAGTCGGAAAAATTGGGAAAACTTTGAAAGTGTCCCCAAGTGCAGTCACAAAAACCATCAAGCGCTACAAAGAAACTGGCTGACATGCGGACCGCCCCAGGAAAGGAAGACCGAGAGTCACCTCTGCTGCGGAGGAGAAGTTCATCCGAGTCACCAGCCTCAGAAATCGGCGGTTAACAGCAGCTCAGATCAGAGAGCAGGTCAATGCCACACAGAGTTCTAGCAGCAAACACATCTCTAGAACAACTGTTAAGAGGAGACTGTGTGAATGAATCAGAAGAGACGCGTTTGGGCTAAAGAACACAATAACGAACAAAATAAAGAAAACTCGCTGAATGAGAAGGAGGTGTCCAAACTTTTGGTCTGTACTGTAGGTACAGCCATTCCTTGTAATGACATTTCTGTATAATGTTGGAAAACGAGTATTAATACTGGAGCCTCATTCCGGTGATAATTTGTTAAATAACAAAATATTTAAAATTATATAATTTATTATTTACATTATGTGGATGTTGTTACTATGGAAACAAGAGTGCATGAATACAGTATAAACCTGGGATTTGCATTATAGCCAGAGCTACTTTCAGCTTTCTTTTTCTGTCGATAATGCGGTCACACGAGAGGCTGTTGGAAGCTACGAGTATGATAGATAGATCATACTTCAACCACAACAAGACGTCAACAAACTGCATTTATTATCAACAGATTATGATTTGTAGGGGACCTAACATTGAGCTGGTGACTGACAGTTAGGGTAATTAACATGGGTGAAAGTAGTTTTAAATTCTTATCGGTACTATGTAGACAAAAGGTGAGAAGAATAAACCATGGTGGTGGCGGACACTCATGGTGCTTTCATTTTGCTGTGGATTAACTAACTGTAAAAAAGCTAATGCTCAATGTACTGTACAGTACAATCCCCTCTTCCATACACCAAGCAGTGCCTTGATCAGTGCTTAACGATTATTAGAACATGTGTGAAGCAGAGTGATAACATATGGTTAAATGTCCCAGTGCCGTTATACTCTATATCAGCACTCATGGAATGGTGCTTGTCCAATCAGATCACCTGGTCAGCACTAACTATCGTATAATGATTCATGCATATTTATTGTATAATGATTTAATCGAAATATGGGTTGGTTTTAAATGATTTAGTGCTACTTTTGCTCATTTTATTTCTGTCATGCTGATGAATTTTTCTTCACACTTCCTCAGGGCTTCTTTGTGTCAGTGTTCTACTGTTTTCTGAACAGCGAGGTAAGCACAAGAATTGATCGAACCTACAAAAACATAATAAAAGGATGTGAAAGAGGCGTGTTTGCTTCTAGTTACTCCTCAAGCGTCTCTGTAAATTTGTGCTCGTCGGTCTTGTGAGCCAATAGAAATTAGGTGGGCGGGGCTGTGGTCTTTTTGCTTCGAAAATAAAACTGAGAACCACATTACTTGTATGCCAGGGGTTTACTGTAGTAGAATTTCTTTCTCTCGTACCATTTAAAATTCATGTAAAGTTCTTCACGTCTTTACACTGATTCTCACCTTTTTAGAAGCCCGAAGTGTCAGAAGAATAACACTAGCCATCTCTTCTATAACATGAGTGTGTCTGTGCATTTGTGTGTTTGCGGACAGGTTCGGTCAGCCATTCGGAAGCGCTGGCACCGCTGGCAGGACCACCATTCCATCCGCGCACGAGTTGCGAGAGCGATGTCGCTTCCTACCTCGCCTTCACGCATCAGCTTTCACAGCATCAAACAGTCCACCTCGGTCTGATACAGCGATTTAGGAATAAATAAAAAAAAAGCAACCAAGAAAGAAAGAGGCAGGCACTCTATAAGTGACAATTTTCTCTGGCCTGGCCACGTCTAGACACACGCAGGGGTGGAAACGTGTGAAGTGAAGAAACGAAAAGCACACACATTACTTCAAATGATAACGTGAATGAAGGATACAATGGACTCAAATGGATCATTCCGTGTTACTGGAGCATTGCCCAAAGACTCTGTGTAAATAATCATTTAAATTTAACAAATATTCAGAACCTAGCTATTACATGGTACAAGCATCTCCAAGAACATAATTATAGAAAACAATCTTTCAAACAGAAATCTACAGAAGACTTACAGTAGCTTCTAAAATCTGCAAATTGTATTTATGCATTAGCTTCCAACGTTAGCTAGCTGTACAGAAGAATTAGCTTCCGTCACCAATTATTTAGAAGTAGAAGAATGAGCTTCCAACGTTGGCTAGTTGTTCAAGTGGATGCTCTTGTCTGGCTAGTTGGATTTGTTTTGTCTTTTGGGAGTCGATTTCTATTATTTCTTCATTGAGCAATAGCTAGTTCTGTTTCACAGGAAAAGTCACAGCTAGCCGGCTAGCTTATATTGTTTAAGATGTTGATGAACTCCAGATTAATTTTTTTTTTTTTTTTTTTTCTTTTTTTTTTTCTTTTTTGGTCAAATAAATTTGATTCTGAGCTGAATTTTCTTTTTTTCCCTTTCACTGCTCATAAAACAGAACTGAAAACAGACGAGCAGCTAGCAATGATTAGCACTATTATTGAACATTAAATGATCTTTATAGGGTGTAGGAGTATGTACAGTACTGCTTCACAGAGTACATCATGAAAGCCACAATCATGTTGTCTGACAGTTTAATACAGTGCCTTGCAAAAGTATTCAAACCTCTTGAATATTTCCACATTTTGTCATATTACAACTACAAATGTTAATGTATTTTTATTGGGATTTTATGTGATAGACCAACACGAAGAGGCACATAACTGTGAAGTGGAAGGAAAATGATAAATGTATTTCGTTACTCTGATACCCCTGACTAAAATCCAGTGCAACCGATTGCCTTCAGAAGTCACCTAATTAGTAAATAAAGTCTTAAGTCTTTTGCAGACTGTAACAGGTTTTCTTCTAAGATTGCCCTGTATTTGGCTCCATCCATCCTCCCATCAACTCTGACTAGTTAAGGGTATCAGAGTAAAGGGGGCACACTTCTTTTTATTTGTAAAAAAAAAAAATGTTTGAAAACCATTTTATGAATATTTTCACTTCACAATTATGTGAACCATTACATTGGAACATGACAAAATGTGGAAAAGTTTATGGGGTATACTGCAAGGCACTGTATTTGACTGTCAGAAGACATGATTGAGGCTTTCATGATATAATCTGTGAAGCAGTACATACCTCTACACCCTATGAAGTAGCCAGTTGCTTTACGAAAGCAGTAATGCATTTAAACGACATCAACACACCCTTGAGTTGAATCAGGATGCCGTTTGACCCATTTTCTCCTTTAGAATTTCCTTTTTAGTTAGAGACCTTTACTTGACTTTATTCATCCGGGTCATCCAAAAGTCATCCTTTCTTATTTTCTGGGGAATTTTTTGACCTATGGTAGCTTCGCAGACAAACAGCGTTCCTCTCACTGCATCCGCAGCTGAACAAACATTTAATTGCGCTGCCTCAGGTTCTTGGGGCTGAATGCTAACTCATGAAACTGTATTAGAAAGTGCAATGTGAGCCATATGAGACCTGACTTAAAGGGATATCTCATAGCAGTCCTAGGAGTACTGTGTTTTGCATGTGTATATAATGTCACTCATGAGGCGTAAAGGTCGACGAACTCCAACAGCGGACTTGTGTACAGTGTACACATATTGTATTTGGATAAAGAAGTGCTTTAGTTGCTAATCTCCGTTGCAAGGTTTTGTTGTCAGTGCTATGTATTTCTGTCAGAGAAATAAATAATTCAATTCATGTCCAAAGAACATTATAAGTAGAACTTGTTAAACATAAATTACATGCACTCAGTGGCCACTTCATTAGGTACACCTGTTCTACTGCTCACTAAAGCAAATATCTAATCAGCCAATTACAAAGCAGCAGTTCAGTGCATTTAACCGTGTAGACCTGGTCAACATGATTTGCAGAAGTTCAATCCAAGCATCAGAAAGGGGAACCAATGTGATTTGAGCATGGCCAGGTCATTGGAGTTTTTTCCGAAACTGCTAATATACTGAGGTTCATGAACACAGCCATCTGAGGTTCATGAACACAGCCAGTGTTTGCAGAGAATGGCCTGAAAAAGAGAAAATGTAAATAACTTTGCTGAGAAAGGCCATTTTTAAGTGGCGTTTCTCAGGGTGAAAAATGCCTTGTTGATGCCAGAGGTCAGAGGAGAATAGCCAAAATGGTTCGAGCTCATAGAAAAGCAAGAGTGACTCAAAATAATATATTGTTACAACTGAGGTGTGCTGAAGAGCATCTCTGAACACACAGCATGTTGAACCTTGGAGCAGATATGCTACAGCGGCAGATGCACACACTGGGTGATGATCCTGTCATCTTAGAACAGGAAACTCACTGAAATTAGACAGGAGAAGATAAAAAACACGTTGCCTGGTCTGATATGTAAGTCTCTATTTCCATGCAACATTCAGATGGTAGGGTCAGAATTTGGCATAAACAATATAAAACCATGTATCCATCCTTCCTTGTATCAATAGTCCAAGTTGTTGTTAGTGTAATGGAGTGGGGGAGATTTTCCTGGTACTCGTTTTGGCCTCTTAGTAGAGACTGAGCATGCTTTAAATGTAAAAAGAAAGAAATCTTTCCATCTGAGGTGAGAGTTCTGTGGTGTACAATTCGTCTGACTATTATGATAGTGTGACCAGCTGTTTCGAGAAATATTTGGAATAGGTTATTACTGCTATAGAGGTTCTGCCAGCTTTTATGGAGAATGTGCATCTTTCATTGTGACTAGGATGAAGATGATAACGCAGACGTCCAGACATTTTTTGCACCTCTGTAAGTGAGGTGTATTTGTCTTAGTGTACAGTATATTTTGTGTAGATAAATATGTTTTATTATTAAAAACACCCTTACTAAACACGACCTGAACTTTGCAGACTAAGCTGTCTGAAATTATGAGCATAAAATTATGTTCACACATTTGAGTGAAATTATAAAAAGCTAGGGTTAAAAAAAGGCTCCATCACTGAGTGCAACCTGACCACCAGAGGTCGCTGTTATATTTTGAACCCTGTATCTCGTACTTTGTGGGTGCATGCTCTTTTCACCTCAAATACATATTTAAAGTTTTAACTGTTAGATATTACTGCAGAAGTGTGCATACCTCTTAACCGAAATAGATCTGAACCGGTTGAACCAGTTTCCAGCTTCCTTTTTAAAATCAGATATGAAGAATGAGATGGTCAAGACAGCTTTACAGAAAGATGTAGATAAGATTCCAAATAAGCAAGCCAGATGTGACAGTAGCAAGGGAAAACTCCTTAATATGACATGAAGAATTAACTGTAAGAGGAACCAGGCTCGCAAAGGGACCCGTCCTCTTCTAGATGACAGTCAAATTATAACACTGAAATAAGCAAGGGGCCTTTAGGGCAAAGCAGGACTTTTGTTTGTGCAGAAAAACAGAACACAATTATGCAAGTAAAACTATATTTTATTTCTCTATATAATCTCCTCCTACACTAATGAACTTATCCCAGTGTTTCACTAGTGATTGGATACCATCATAGTCCAGGCCTCCGCAGTCCATTTGAGCTTCAACTCAGACTGCCTGCTTTATTCACATCTGAAATGCTGGCCTCCCAGGAACTGTTTTAATTGCCCAAACTTGTGTAAATAGCATGGAGCGAGGTCAGGACTGTACAAGAGATGTGGTGATGACTCCTGTAATGTTCAAGTGGTGTTGGTAAATGATTTTGTGTACAGCAGATGCATCTGCAACAAGTTATCCATCGATTTTCAAGGATCAGGCCTTCCACTTGGTGAATATTAACTGGAACAAATGTGGGCTCCGAGCCACCTCCTCCAGGAAACGTTATTCACAGACAGACGACCTTCTTTAAAACATTTGCACCGTTCAAATGTTTTACTCCAGCTGAGAGTCTAATCACTGAGAAGTCCTGGTTTGACTTGAATGCTTGGATGAAGGCAAATGGTCCAAAGTGTTGAAAGGATGTTCAGTTCTGAATCAAGAATACTGGAATGAGTATGAGACGGTATTTATGATTACAGCAGCAGTTCTTCGGAACAAATTTACAATAACAATTTGAGATTGTATACTGAAGCAAGTGTTTAATGTGGTTTTGGAATGTTTATCATTTTAGGGCATCTATGTGGGATCATTCACAGGGAGAGCTTAAATTAGAAGATGCATGATGGTATTGACTCGTGAGAGAAAGACAGAGAAATAGAGTGAGAGTGATAGAGAGGGGGAGAGAGAGAGCAGCTTATTAATACTTTAAAATGCAACACGCGGTCATTTCATTTATCACTTGTAGGGAATGCAAAGTTTTGCAGTGCAAGTGTGTAGAAATCATAACGAATCATTCTTTATTGAAAATGTGATGTAAGTCTTTAGATCTAGATTCTCAATTATGAAAAATAAAGAACAAAAAAACATAAGGGAAAAAATGCACTTCCGCGTTTTGCGAGCCGCATCAGTAGCTCGTCCTCTGATTGGTCAGCCTGTCATGGATGCTCAAGCGCTCAACCAATCACGTGTGTGCGCGCTGACGAAGGAATAACACTACGAGCGAGGAGCCTTCATTCGTCGTCGAGGTCCAGTCGGTGCGCGTGCGCCTACGTAAAATCGTGAATAGTCGGTTTCATCTTTATAAACATCAGGTAGGAATGGAGGAAATGTTTTATTCACCTAAAAATGAAGTTTTCACCGTCGTGGCTGTAGAAATGGAAAGTCGGTGAACGCTGTGTGACTGTTGATGAGTCGGGTTGGGCAGTTGTCAGGCTTGTTAGCCGGTATGCTAGCTGGTTTTATACTTCAGCTCGCGGCATCGATTTTTTTATTTTTCATACCGGCTTTCCGGAAAGCCCGCCTCCCTGTTTCTAGTTCGCTGGTGAATATTACATGCCAGAGTGTGATTGGATGACAGTTGATACTGTTAACTAATCGTAGCAGAATGTAATGGAATACGGGTAGGATCAAAATCCGCAAAGCATCATCTAAATATATGTATTAAAAAACATGTATATTTTATTAAAATATATTTTTTACTTCGCGACTATCATGCTCCGTATCTTTCTGATATTTAATTCAGAAGCTTAGTCTTACCCGGAGCAGCTTGTGTGTTAGCGGAATGCTAAATGTTTGTTAATTAAACAGCGCCAACAAGGTCGCGCGCGGCTTAAATATATATATAATTTTTTTTATGTATTTCTAAGTGTATTGACTGTATAAGATGCTCAGCCACTATTCTTATGAGTAGATGGCTGGTTTAGTGATTACGGTTAATTTAATATAAACACAGGATGGTTGGGAGTCTTACTTCCGGTTAGTTATTGACACGTGTGTGACGTCACTTTTTTTTTGTTCCCAGAAAATATTTTTTATGGTTCTTGTCATTTTGCTTCTGAGATTGTTTTTACTTGTCTTACTGCACAGTATTCGCTCATTTTCATGAAGCACATTAGGCTGGTGGATTTGGAGTTGTTCCCAGGAATACTGGATGTGAGGCAGAAATACACACATTCACAACCGGTGTACAATGCTGTGCCAATGTCTTGAGACCCCCTCCTTTCTTCATGTTGAAATAAAGTAAATTATGTAGATTAAATGAAAACAGTGTGAACAGATGTGTCAGGCTGCAAAATGCCTAAAGGTACTATGTAAAACTTGGTTGTTTATGTAACAATCTTAGCAGCAACCTCATTTCCCCTCTCATCTCTTCTCAACCACTCAGCATCACTAATTCAGTATACTAATTATTAGAGATGTAGGAAAAATAATTTCAGATATGATTGACGATTCTTTTGTGTGGTGAGTTCAAAATCGAGAATTGATGGTTTTCTGATTGCGATATAAATGATTCTGTGCCAAGAGCACAAGCTTCTATGTGGTGCAAATGAAATGCCTTTTTTGTTTTTCATTTTAAAAATCATTTACGTTTAAAGGCTCCAATCTGCCTTTTTCTCCAAACATCGTGAGAGAATTAGTCTCATTAAACATGCCTACACTGTCTCAAAACACCACGAGCGCGCACCAGTCAGAAAAATTGCATGTGTTAGAAGCCCCAGGTGCTTACACCCCTCAACCCATTTGAGGCTGTAAAACATCGTAGATTCTTTATAATTCTACAGGTGGTTAATTCTGCACTGTTCACACATTTTCATCCCATGTGGTAGGAGTGAATTATTTGCTAAGTTTGTTTAGAAATAACAATTATGGAAGATGACAACCGAGATACAGTATTATATAGTAGTATATATGCTGATTGGTAAAAATGTAGCATTTCTAATTTCATTTAAGTTAAATATTAAACTCTTGTATTTGAAATTAGTTTGTATTGTTTAAATGCTTGGTTTTAAAGTGAGAAAAGTAATGCTACAAGGAACGGACTACATTTAATTACTCATGTTTAATTTACATTTTTGAAACTGTTGAATAAAGCTAAGGTATAAGACTTGAGTTATAATGCAACTTTTTAAAAAAGGTTCATGGTTTTAAAACTGCAACAAAATCGAGAAAAAAAACAACAAAAAAACACATGTAATATTGAATTGGGATATTTATAAAACCGTGTCACAGAACCGCAATATGAATTGAATTGGCACCAAGGTGTTGTCATAATATCGTATCATGGGGTGACTGCTGATTCCCATTTCTCCTAATCAGCTGTCATCATCTTCACCTGTTTCTCATTGGTTCATGCGTTAGTTAGATGTTTTTTATGCTTGAGTAATTCATAGGTCACTGTGTGGCTTGAACAAAAACATTTCTCTAAAACAGCTCAGGTACAGGGACTGGAGTGAAGAAGAATCCCTTAGGAAGCCTGGAGAACTATTCCTTGAGACTCCATGCTCTATATAAACATCTTGTAATGATAGACTTGTGCTTCTGATGAGTTTGAGTATTTTAAACTTCTGATCTACTGAGATTTTTGGGACACCAACGTGTATGACCACCCTTTACAAATGTGATGAGCAAATCGATCTTTGAGGAAGAACAGCAGAACCGCCAAGAGGTGATATCCGATGTTATTCGGAGCAGAAACTCTCTCAAACTGGATAGATGAGGAAGTAATTTTAGATGGGAATTCATAGCCAAAAATGAACTTGAATTCTGTAGGTGTCTGCGGTTCAGATTACTTCTTTAGATAAACAATAATCCAGACAGACAGGAATGTAGGTTTTTTTTTTTTTTATTACAAGGAACAGGTGTGTATGTAGTTGGTGGGCGGGTGGGTTTTCCGATCTTCTTCGCTGTGAAGAAATATTTGGTCTGGTCTGACAATAGACAATCTATTGAGGTCGTGTTTAAGCAAGGACAAATTAGCAACCTGAAACCTTTTTCTTTTTTCTTTTGTGTTACTGTATAAATAGAACACAGCCAGAAGTTATTTACTCGTACATACAGGTGTCGGGTAAACCTCCAATGAACTTGCAAGTCGTGGAAGTCTGGTTGTTCTTGCGTTTGAAGAAAAAACAATTATGTCAAAAACAAAAACGTCTAATGGGAGAATATAAACAGTTATCTGAGTGGTTAATAATTTAATTTTAGAAAACCTGACTAGTAGTTTAGTTACCTGATTTAGTTTTTTTACTCTTTCATATGTTTGATTAGCCGGATTTTAATCAAACAAGTCACCAAAGCTGTAATATTTCCATATAAAGAAAATACATAAGACAAACTGAATAAGTATATCCATCATATTTATCTAATAAATGCATCAAAGAGATGATGAAAAGTCCGTACGCACTCAGTTAAAACACTGAAGAGATAATAGTGCTGTTTGCTGTGTTAATGCAGAGACAATAAATTGATTTTTGTGTCCTTTTTCCGTTTTTGTGCAGGGATGGCCGAGGCACATCAGGCAGTAGCGTTCCAGTTCACTATAACTCCCGAGGGGATTGACCTGCAGCTCTCTCACGAGGCTCTGAGACAAGTTTATCTCTCTGGACTTCGCTCCTGGAAAAAGCGTGTTGTTCGCCTAAAGGTACCGTGGAACCTCGAACACAAGTAACATGAAACTATTTAAAAAGTTCATTCTTGTATGTTTACATATACAGAAAGTTTGTCCAAGGAACAGCTTACATTCATTCATTAAAAAAACCCTAGACTATAAAATGGTGTTTTTATTCTTAAAGTAAGCTGGAAAAAGCTTTTTTTTATAGAATAAAGTGCTAGTTTCTTTTTTTATATAATAATTACAGGTTTAAAATTATTTTATACAGGTTTTTATTTTATTATCAGTTACTAAGTAAGATTTTTGTTGTAATCTAAACACGCTACAGAATAAAGTTCACATTTTTCATGCAAACTAGGTCAAAGGTTTCTACATTTAGTGCATAATACAACATGAAATCCGAGGCGTGGTCCAGTCAAACCGGAACTTGTGATGAATTGATGCCTGTTGAAGGCGTAAAGATGATTGACATTTCAGAAGTCTTTCCGTGGACAGTAAAGTGAAAAGACTCTTAGCCGCAGTAAAACATTTGAACAGTGCAAACGGCAGTACACCCAGGAATGGCGATCCCGACCGAGGTGGCTCGGAGCACACTGCAGTTGTTCCCATGAACATTCAGCGAGTGGTCCATGAAAATTGACTGATAACTTTGCCAACTTGAGGAAGACTGTCTGTCTGACCTGTACACGTAATCATTCACCAACATCACTTGCATGTTAAAGAAACTCGGCTGGGAGTTATCGCCACATGCCCTGAACAGTCCCCTCTACAAGCCGTTTCCCCATGTTTGGGCCATTAAAGGAGCAATCATGGCTCTTGTGTACTGAGAAATCTTTCTACCTTATGGTTGGGATGGGCAATTTTTTTCGATTAATTCGAATTTACGTTTTAAGACGATTTAATTTTTCCTTGAATCGAGGTATCGCAATTTTTTAAAATTAAAATATTAGATAAATTGTAATTGCACCAATGGCAGGATAATTAAGAAGCAAGCTTGTCCGACCACATGATGGCGCGTCTAATTAACCGCACACTTGTGAGAGTTTTAAATCGATTTTACAGTTTCTCTTTGGTACGTGACCGCGAGCTTTTGTAGTTCTGCCACGCCCCCTCTGTGACTCACACGTGGGAAATATGAGATACAACATGTCAGCGCGCTCTGATGAAATCAAAGAGCTTGTTTCCAACAGCAGCGCGGTTTCTTCAGTCGTATGGAAATTATTCGGGTTCGCAAATTTACACGTTGAACAAGCCAAAGCCCGGTGTAAAATCTGTCTGAAGTTTGTGGCAACTAAAAGAAGCTAATTTACTTGAGCACGACTAAGTCCTCGCGCACCTCAAACAGAGACACACTGTTGAATCGGCGTCATGTTTGCCGCTGCGAGCTAAACAAGACAAGCGGCCAGGTGAAAACACCGGCTAAAAGCCAGGAGAAAACCGCGAGCACATTTCCACACTGTATCCCATATGATAAGAGGAGCCTCGATGGAAAGATTACTGATGTTGTGTCGTGTTATATCGCTAAAGACATTATGCCCATATACACAGTTTAAAAAAATGCTGATGTTATTCAGCATGTAAATTGCATCTGGTTTAAGTGATTTAATATATATACATTTAATCCAAATAAGCAGTTCATGGTTGGTTATATCGTTTTGCTTAAATAAATAATAATAAAAAACTATACTGTCTGTGTTTTATTTTATTTCATTTTTATTTACTTTAAGCAAAAAATCGTTTTAAAATCGAAAATCGAATTTGGTCTAAAAAAAAAAAAGAGATTCAATTTATAGGGCATATCGCCCAGCTCTACTTGATGGTGTCCAAGCACTAGTGAAACACTGGGATAAGAGCATTAATGTAGCAGGGGATTATATAGAAAAATAAAGGGAGAAAGTCCCAGTTTGACTTGAACACCCCTCCTATAGAATATGTATTATTATTATTATTGTCATTATTATTAAAACATAACCTTTCACAAAGTATTTTGCATTACCTCAAGCAAAAAATTTTTTCTTCCAGGCTTTTACCTTTGAACCTAAAACCTCCAAACTCAGTAGTTTTCTAGTCTTCAAAGGAAGTTCGTTAGAAGGGAGTGTAGTCGTTTAACTCGTTCAGCATGAGTGTGATTGCTGGCTCATGCTGCTCAATGTGGTGTGTTCCCAACACGCATATTAACCTGTCACTGAAACATTATTTCACACTTGATTTTTCCTGACGTTGATCGATCTTTAACTCGAAGCGCAGTGCTTCATGCTGTCTGAACCATCTTACAAAATGTGATTAAAACACTCTTTATCTCCATTTGCATCATATTCTCTCTCTCTCTCTGTATCTCCCTCCCTCTTTGTGTGTGCAGAATAATGTGATTACCGGTGTCTATCCTGCCAGCCCTTCCTCCTGGCTCTTTGTGGTTATAGCCATCCTGGCCACCATGTACACGCGCTCGGATCCGTCTATGGGCCTCATCGCTAAGATACAGGAGCACCTGCCGGCCAGGTAACAATCCCCTACCCCCAAAGACTGCAAGTGATGACAAATCCCAACAGGAACTAGAACCTTTCTGTCCCAGTAGTTATGAAAAAGACATGGTGCACTTTTAAGTAGTCGAGGCACTCGTTTCATAAACAAGACGTTTACCAGTGTTTCCTGTAGAAGTGTTGTAGAAGTACAAATAGAATGTACTTCTGTGGGCCGCCCAAATATATTTGCGCACCCTTTTTAAAAATCTGTCTGGGAGAAAGATGCCGTCTGTGATGGATAAATAGTAGCGGACAGTTCGCCCTCGCTCATGAACCTGTTTATTCTGCTAACGCGGAGGCAGTAAATGCAGCCGATGTCAGCTGCCATAAAAATAATAAAAAGGGCATGCTCTGTCGCACATGCAGGCCATGCTCTATCGCACATGCTCTGTAGAGGAACGCAATGGTGAAAGGGCTCTTCTTCTTCTTTTTTTTTTTTTTTTTAAATAAATAAATAAATAACCCTTAAAGATTTATCCTTAGAACTCAAGCATCATAGATATGTGAGGCAACACAGCATTGACCAAAGACTTTTTTCTTTTTTTTAAACAACGCTTACATAGGAGTCATGCCTGTTTGTCAACGGAGAAGGCTTCAGGCATCCAGCTGTTCATTTGGGTTTTATGATACGTCATGTATAACCAATGTTATTTTTACTTTCATAACATGTAAATTTTACTGCTGCCGTGATATGGTAACAACTTTGCAAAAAATGTAGGTGTAACAAACTGCACTTTTTTAATTATTATTATTATTTTTTGGTCATAGAAACTATAAGCTATAAAAATACACAATCTTATGCCTTGTGACCCAATTTTTATTATGACTTGCTCAGTCATATTTATATAGTTTGTTAAAATGAAATTAAATTTTGTTCATGATATTGCCCAGGCTGTGTAGGGAAAAAAATTATACGTCATTCTATATTGCGCAATTCTGACCCCTCGATATATTTATTAAAAACACAGTAATGGAAAAAAATGTTTCTCCGGGTTGTAATAGCTACATGCTATATTAACCCCTGTACATCGTAGGGTGTTTAGTTCTACATTTTATTTTATTTATCTTACTCTTCACATATGGAGGGCTATTAGGTTGGATCTATGAAATGTGAAATCAATAGAAATATCAAATAATCATGTGTATTTGTTGTTTGTTGTAGACCACTTCTGTGCTGGACGGCCTGTTCCACTTGCCTTCACCTCAAGTGTATTTCAGACCCGCGCAAAAACAGTGTTTTAACCAAACACGTATTGTTACAAGTGTTAAAAATGACACGTCGTGGTTTTTTACTCATTTTATAACAACTTATAACAAGTAAAACAACTCGCTGTGTTACTGATTTTAAAGGGTTTTATAATGATGTATTTGTAGACAATTGTTATTCAAACAGTCTAGCTGACTCAGCCTTATATTTTCAGACTTGTATGTTATTTTAATAAATTTTTACGCTAAAGTAATATATTATAATACATTATTATCTCTCTCTGTCTCGTCTCCCCATAGCGGCTCTTTAAGTGTTCAGTGTCAGACGGTGGTCTCGGCCGTGGTGTTCAGCACCCTGCTCTGGCTGTCCCTCATCTTCACCATGAAGCTGTGTCTGAAGCAGCTGCTCTCCTACCACCGCTGGATGTTCGAGCAGCACGGCAAGATATCCACAACCACGAAGATATGGGTGGTCAGTGCCGGTCTGTTTTTATGCAAATTTAGCGAGCCAGAGGACACGCTGTTCTCTAAACGGTTACCTAAACCCGCTTCTGTGTAACCACGACGACATGTCTTGATTGTCTTTAGATGTTGGTGCGGATTTTCTCCGGTCGTCAGCCGCTGCTGTATAGCTACCAAGGTTCTCTGCCTAATCTACCTGTTCCTGCTGTCAAAGACACTGTCAAAAGGGTGAGTCCATCATCATCATCATCATAAGCAAGACGGAATGGCCAAGTAAACATGATTTAAAGTATTTTGCTCTCTCTCTCTTTTTCTTTCTCTGTGCAGTACCTGGAGTCAGTCCGTCCTCTGATGACCGACTCAGAGTTCGAGAAAATGGCGACTCTCGCAAGGGACTTTGAGCTCAGTCTGGGGAACCGCCTTCAGTGGTATCTCAAGCTCAAGTCCATGTGGGCCTCCAACTACGTGAGTAAACCGCAGCAAGGCAGATCACGCTACAAGCATTAGAGGAAAATCACACCCAGTTTCTTGGGCTTTTAAACCTTACCAAAGAAACCGTAAATTCCTGAACCTTAAGCTGTGTCACAAAGTCACACACAATCTTTTTTCAGCCTTTGTGCCAAATGTTTTTATTTGCATAGTGTGAAAAATGCAAAACGCCCAGGGGAGGAATTTAAGGTGATTAGTGCATTCCGTATTTTACACACAAGACTTAAATACCTTGATGAATTGCTGCACTTTGATTCACGGAAACGTCCAGAAATCATGATGAAATGTTTGTTCTTTTATTTTCTTTTATTTTGTGTCACAGGTGAGTGACTGGTGGGAGGAGTACATCTACCTGAGAGGTCGCGGCCCTATCATGGTCAACAGCAACTACTATGGCATGGTGAGTGTGTGTGTTTGGCTTTCACACAGAAGCAGTTGTAGTTTAGACGTTAATTATTACTTGCTGCGTAATTACCAAGCCAGAGTGAACAGACACACAGCCGAGCTCTCAGCAAACTTGCTGCATGTGTGAAATGTTTTATTTATTAATAAAAAAAAATGATTTTGTGTTGTCAGGACTTCATGTTTGTGACCCCAACCCCGATCCAGGCGGCCAGAGCGGGGAACACGATGCACGCTCTGCTGCTGTACCGCAGGAAGCTGAACAAGGAGGAAATCAAACCCGTGAGTCTGCCTCAGAACCTGCACCTCCGCCTCTTTTACTTGTGTAACGCAGTATAATCATGTAGTCATGCTTTAACAGCAAGCGCGTGTGTGTGCGCATGCGCATTTTTGTGTATTTGAGGTTTTATGTTTGAAATCAATCTTTCATCTCTGTCATCTTTCTTTGTTTCTATCACTTCATTTACTCCATGACCTTTTGCTTGTCTCTCTCTCGTCTCTTTTCAATCTCTTCCTTACCTTTGTCTCCCTCCCTCTGTACGTCTGCCCCTCGCTCTTACATTCTGTTTTTCTTTCTCACTGCTTGTCTGTCTGTGTCTGTCTCTCTCTCTGTCTCTCTGTTTCCTTGCACCGGTCACTCCCTCATATTCTGTATCTCTCTCTTTCTGTCATTATCTCACACTGTTTAATCTATTTGTCTCATTTGCTCTCACCTTCTGTTTCTGTCTCCCCGTCCTCTCTCTTTTTCGCTTCCTTTCTTTCTCTCTCTTGTATACTATTTATTTTATTATTTCTCTACTATTTATCTTTCTGTCCCACTTTCTCTCTCTTCCTCATTCTCTTTTCCTTTCTGTCATAGAGCCGTATCCCTGGCACTTTTATTCCCCTTTGTGCGGCTCAGTGTGAGAGGATTTTCAACACTACACGAACGCCAGGAGTGGAGACGGGTAACAAGCACACACACACTCATATTCACACACACTCACAGTAAAGGGATTTGTACAAAAAGGACAGTTGCAAAGGAGAGGGACAGAGAGAGGCGGAGAGAGAGTTCGCCATCCTCATATGCAGACGTGTGTGCGCGTATTTGTGTGTTCTTATTTGTGTGTGCGTGATGTTTGATTTGTGTCCCCTCCAGCTGAAGCCTGACAGCCTCTTGTCTTTCTCTGTCCATACATTATCCCTTCATTCTGTTGATTTATTCTTTATTGCATGTGTTTTTCTCTCCATTGCCATCCGTTCATCTTTTCTGTGTGTGCCATTGTCTGTTTGTTTTGTTTTTTGTTTTTTTATTTCCCCTCTTTCTTTTCTCACCTTGCATCTTCTCCCTCCATTTCTCCCTCTCTCTGATCAGTGGTTGTTGAGGTCCTCTATTCCTTGATGTTCGAATCAATATGAGAGGATGTTTGACACTTGTCGCATACCTGGAATTGTGACAGGTACACACACACAACAAATCTACACACACTGTTAAATACTAACCAGAGAAAGATGTATGGAAAAATACAGCATTATACTCGTCACACACTCAGTCAGACTGTGTGTGTGTGTTTGTGTGTGTACTGTATAATTAATAACTGATTATGAGAGTGTTTTTGAGTGTTTAAACCCTGCCATGTCACTGTTGCCTTGATCAGCTCTCTAAAGGAGGATTAACACACACTGCACACGGACAAAATGTGAGCTTTCGCCTCTAACTCTTCATCTTCACCATCATTCCTTCACCAGCCTCACTTCAAGTTAATATGAAAAAATACAAATGCATCTCCTCATTTTTGTCACTTAAAAATTCTAAAGCCCTTTTATTAAGACTTTCCTCTATCAGGGTGTAATAGTTTTCCTTCTGACTGACGCTGGAGACTCATTTCATAGGCGCTCAGAAATGGTCACTGTACAGATCTTTGATACTTAATGGCTGGATAAGCATTATGTAGTTAGTAATGTGAATAGTAATTGTTAATAGATAAACATGGAGCAACCTGAAATGTTCTCTTGTCCTCCTGCTGTAGACACTGTGGTGCACTGGAACGATAGTGAGCACGTGGTCGTGTACCACAGGGGGCGCTATTTCCGTCTCTGGCTCTATCAGGCAGGCAGGATGCTGACCCCACGGGAGATCGAACAGCAGATCCAACGTATCCTGGACGACAAATCTGCTCCAGCACCAGGCGAAGAGAAACTGGCAGCATTAACTGCAGGGGACAGGTATATATATATATATATATATATATACACACACACACACACACACACACACACACACACTTTTTTTCATATTATCATAAGTCTCGACTGGTCATACCGCAAGTGGTTGGGTTAGATGGATCCTTGGACTCACGTACACTGAAGCCACGCCTCTTTCATTGAGACTGACTGGCACAGAGGCCACACCTCCGACACCAAGAGCCACAGAGGCCACACCTTCTTTATCGAGACCACCAGACACCGAGGCCACGCCTCTATCACTAGGACTCACACACATAAGCCACGCCTCTTTTAGTGAGACTGACAGGGCACATAGGTCATGCCTTCTTCACTGAGACTGACAGACACTGAGGCCACACCTCCGTTATTAAGCCTGACAGACACTTGGACAATAAATCTTTCAGATTGCTCAGATGCCACTCCTCGTTTTTTATGACAAGTACAGCCGTTGCCAAAACTTTTGAGAATGACGCACACATTCATTTTCATAAAGTCTGCTGCTTCAGTATTTTTAGATCTTTTAGTCAGATCTTCTTCTGGTATGCTGAACTATAATTACAAGCACTTTATAAGTCTTAAAGGATTTTATTGATAATTACATCAAGTTTATGCAAAGACTCAAAAGTATTTGCAGTGTTGATCCTTCTTTTTAAAAACCTCTGCAATTCTCCCCGGCATGCCGTCCATCAACTTCTGGGCTACACCCTGACTGATGGCAGTCCATTCTTACATAATCAATGCTTGAAGTTTGTGGGTTTTTGTGTAGTCTGTAGTTTGGGGAGTTTCCTGGCCGTGGACCCAAATGTGCAATGTTTAGTTCTTGGTCCACTTAGTTATCACTTTATCATTCCTTCATCATGCCTACAACAAAAAGGCATTGTTCATCACCTAAGTGGTCTTTGATGGTTGGGAGAAGTTGCTCTCGAAGGATATATTTGAACCATCGTTGTACCCATCATTGAGAACTTGTGTTCAATCCTCAAGAGGCGGGTTGACAAACAAAACCCCACAAATTTGGACAAACTCCAAGCCACGGCTGTACAGAGGTCATGCCTAATTCCCTGAGACTGAACGGCACTTTAAAAAGAATGACGCTCTGTTGGCTCCGCCCCCTCGCCCAATACTTCACATAGAGCATAATTTTGCAAAATAACCCTTGTGTTTAACTCCATTTCCTAGAATTCCATGGGCTGAAGCCAGGAAGGACTTCTTCAGCTCTGGCATTAATAAAAGGTCTCTGGACTGTATCGAGAAGGCTGCATTCTTTGTCTCTCTGGAAGATGAGGAGCAAGGCATGATGGGAGACGACCCAGCCGCTAGTATGGACCGCTACGCCAAGTCTCTCCTTCACGGAAAATGTTATGACAGGTGAGTTTCTGTTATCGTCGTGTATTATAGTTAGGAGAGATAAAAGTACTTCCTGATTATTTTACTCTTAACAGTGTTCCTGAGTATTTTATTCCTTATTTAGTTGCTAAGAGTCTAATAAACAGCGCTTGTTTCTCAGGTGGTTCGATAAATCGTTTACCTTGGTGGTGTATAAGAACGGGAAGAACGGCTTGAACGCTGAGCACTCCTGGGCCGACGCTCCCATTGTCTCGCACATGTGGGAGGTAAGTAATGGGAAGCAAACAAATACAAGTTAGAACGAAGAACTCGTCCTCACTCTCTCTCTCTCTCTCTCTCTCTCTTTCTCTCTCTCTCTCACGCTCTCTCTCAGTATGTCCTGACTATGGACAGTTTCCAGCTGGGTTACAATGAAGAAGGACACTGCAAAGGTGATGGGAATCAGTCTCTGCCCCACCCCCAGAGATTATCCTGGGACATTCCTTCAAAGGTACACATGGACTTTTACTCCTAAAACACATCTTGTTTATTGGCCTTACTGTCTCTCACTGTGTTTGTCTCTCTCTCTCTCTCTCTCTCTCTCTCTCGCTCTCAGTGTCAGGAGCGTATCACCCAGTCTCTCTCGGTAGCAGAGGCCATAGCCGATGACGTTGGCTTTCACGTTTTCGCCTTCCGAGATTTTGGCAAAGGCAGTATCAAAAAGGTCCGCATGAGCCCAGACGCCTTTATCCAGTTAGCACTGCAGCTAGCCTATTACAGGGTGAGTCTTTGACACATTTCCCATCTTGTTCTTCGACATTATAACACAACCTATACAGCTTAACCAGTGGTAACAATCAGCAGACTATAATATCATACTGTTATTTATTTATTTTTGTGCGTGGGTCTGATTTTAAAATTGGTAAATATTCAGGGTTATGAGTTGCCTCTCTCTCTTTATGATGCCCAGGACAGAGGGATGTTCTGTCTGACCTACGAGGCGTCCATGACGCGCCTGTTCCGTGAGGGCCGAACTGAAACCGTGCGCTCGTGTTCCAGTGAGAGCTGTGCCTTTGTCAAAGCGTTTCATAATGGAGAGGTGAAAACACACACACCACACACACACACACCACACACACACACACACACACACACACACACACCACACACACCACACACCACACACCACACACACACACACACACACACACACACACACACATCAAGTCTAGATGTCTGTGTGTCTTTCTTGTTCTCTGTCTCTGATGCACTTTCTCTTCAACTCATCTTGATCTCTGTATGTTACGACTCTCTTTATTCATTAGAAATATTAAATGAATAACTTTTTTTGTCTTTTCCCCGCAGCCAGCAGACGTGTGCAGGCGTCTGTTTCGTACTGCGGCTGAGAAGCATCAGATGCTCTACCGGTTCGCCATGACTGGAGCTGGAATAGACCGACACCTCTTCTGCCTCTACGTCGTCTCAAAATACCTGGGGGTCGAATCGCCTTTTCTTAAAAAGGTGAGTGTGTGTGAGAGGGGAAATAGAAAGAGAAAGTGTTTTAAGAATCAAGGTCGTTCATTAAATACACTTGGCATTTTTAATACTTTACAATGTATGTGTATGTGTGTTATGTGGTTTTTGCAGATAGATAAGCAGAAGTAAATGTAGAGCCTAGAAGAATTATGATGTGTGTGTGTTTGGGTCAGGTGCTGTCTGAGCCGTGGCGTCTCTCCACCAGTCAGACTCCGTTCCAGCAGGTGGAACTGTTCGACCTCGTGAATCACCCCGACTACATCACTTGTGGAGGAGGATTCGGTCCCGTAAGTCCGAACCAGATATCAGAGATGCATTTCAGAAGTTAGTAGATGATGTTCGTCAGCATGTTTTTTGATCAGAAGTTGATTGACAGCTCGGAACTCGGGTCCACTCATCTGTTTGAAGTCAACGCTGCAGGACACTACACTGTACTCTATGGGCTCTTTTTAACCAGAGACGTGTTTCTCTTTCAGGTTGCCGATGATGGATATGGCGTGTCCTATTGCATCATCGGAGAGAAAATCATCTGCTTCCACGTCTCCAACAAGCGTTCGTGTCCTCAGACCGTGAGTCTTTTTTTTTTTTTTTTGGCCAGTGCTTTTATTTCAATACATATGTAAGACTTGATGTGCTTCATTCATGTGGAATTTGACTGCACACTCATAAGCACGTTTTAAAATGTATAAAGAGCCATCTATTCAATTTTGTTATGAACTAAAAACCTTTGTGTTGCCGTGAAGTGTGTGGAATTAAGGTGCGAGTTTGCGTTTATTAAGTAGATTTCAATCGTACACTCGTAAGCGAGAATTAAAAAAAACTGAACAAGCGCCATCTGTTGAATTAATTATGATTAAGATTTTTTGAAAAAACATTTTAATTATTAATTTTTATGTATGATATAAGCCATTTTCCACTTAAATTTTAACTTGGCATAGAATCGCTTCCTGTGGGCCAATCGCAATAAAACGAAGCCTATATGTTGCTCAAGCTCGGCCAAATACACCTGGGAAAACTCAACTAAAATTGGCTCAGTAGCTTTTATGTGATGCGTGCACAAACAGACCAAAAAAAATCTTGATGATTCTATTACTCATCTTGCGTACCCCCACCAAATTATTTTTTTTACTGTGGTTCAGAACTTGCGTCAGATTTTTCCTCTGAACCGAACTAATAATTGTTCGTGAAAAACAGACAATTATTATATATTTTTACATGCATTTTAACACTAACCTATTATGAACAATATAATTTACTAATTCTGTAACGCAAATACTAATGTATACTCAGCTAAATTTCAATATAAAATACAATACTGGATACATTTGTTTAGTACTGTAGAGTGAATACAATGTGTTCACGTGGCTTGGGACTGTGGTATAAGTACTGTAGATACTGTAAATACAGCAATAATTCAATGAAAACGGCAGCAAATACCAAAGAAAATGCTCTTGTGTAAATTATAATGCATAGTTTAAACAGGGTAGTTTAAACTATAAAAATATGCATTTTTTATTTACATCCCAATTGTTTGTTACAATTCGTTGGCATTCTAGGAACGTCACCCCTGTGAATTTCAGGGCTCAACTGAATAGATTTCCAACATGACATTTTATTATACAGTATCCTTCTTTTACAGAATGATGTATTACATTTTCTCCCTATTAGGACTGCCATAAGTTTGGGGCGCAGATCAGGAAGGCAATGATGGATCTTCTGCAGCTCTTGATGGACGAGAAGAAAGAGGCGCCAAAGAGCGAGCAGAACGACACCGCAAAGAAACAGCTGTAGAGCGATGGAGCGAGTGATGAATTCATTAGAAATTCGAAGATTTCAAATTGCAGTTTAGTGTTTTTTTTTTTTTTTCTTTAGGATTCTTAGTTTTTTTTTTTGTGTGTGTGTGTGTGTTTGGCAGAACAATGCAAGGGACCAGAGGCAGGATAGAATCACAGAAACATGAAGAGATGACTTGAAGAGTAAAGAAGAGATGATAGAAGAGTATTAATCGCCTTGAGAGTGTAGGCGGTAGGGATTAATAACAACAGCTAACATAGGGTCCAACATTCAGAAAGCTCCTGCATCCCAGTTCAGTTCAGCTCCGTATCAAGTATTCAAGTACTCACAAATTTATTTTAATTTGCGCAGCATAAAAAAGGTTAAAAAAAAAAAGAGAGAGAAAAAAAAGATCACCATAGTCAGCGAATTGCAGTTTGGGATTGTAAACATTTACGAAAAAAAGGCATCATAGTTTATAGATTATATATTCTTTCTGTCTAGCTAATATCATGCATGCTAAGGAATGATTTAAGTTCTATCATACAGATCCGACATGTATCATTTATAATGCAGACATTACTCGTCGTTTTGTCACATTTAATCCAATCATTTTACATTTGTAAAAAAAAAGAAAAAAGATATTACATGAAAGCATTATCTTTAGCATCATCTATGTATCTTTACATTTTTTTCCACTTTCAACACTGCACTCATGTTATTTCACACGTCCAACAGCTCCATCGCGAAAGCTGAATAAAAGCCTAGCGTCAAATCTAATCTACATCATTAGACGTTGGATACGGAGCAAAAGTACTGTATCGCCAGAGGTCACGTGACCAAGACAAAGAAGCGACTTGTTAAAAGAATACAAGAATGAAACTTCTGTCTGTCTTTTTTTTTTTTTTTTCATAAACAATGCAAACCTCACACTTTTACACTGGAATGTACAATTCTACATGTATTAAAAATGCTTTTTATATGTAAGCTCAATGTCGCGTACTAACACCGTGCAGTCAGTGAATGCACTAGTTTTCAGAATTTAACCGTGTCGTAGATAAGACCGCACTTGATGTACAAATCACCCTGAACGATTTTTACTTGAATTATGATTTTTTGTTGTTGTTAAAGGGATAGTTAATTTTTCAGGTCTGTCTTAAATTTAACCTGTGTTGCATGTAAATACATTACAGTTGGTTTTTATTCATCAACCAACTTACAGAAGGTTCTCTGAGTCTCGCCTGAACGTTGGAACACCAAACGAGGCTTGTAGAATTTGGCCCAAATTACTTACTGTACGTTGTACTTAAAATCTGGATGAAAAACCTCAACGTGGATGTGCAGATCAAGAAAACTTAACGACCAGAACCTATTGTAACATACACGTGCCTCAGTTTTGATTTAAGACAGACTTGGTAAATTGTCTGCTTAATAGTATCGGTCAAACGATTCAGTATGAAGTTCTGAACAAAACAAAACAAAAAAAAGACTTCTCAAGACTGCATAATGCACGGTTTTAAAGACGCGCATGACATGATGGTAGTGATGCCTGAGTGATGGCTGAAAATCTCGACCAGTGTAAGGATCGCGCCTGAAGGGAACCCAACCTCACGGTTCTCAGTGACGGTGTGATTTAACCACTGGAATGAGTATTTCTAAGAAGGATCGAAGCTCGGTCAGATGAAGGTCAGGAAGGAACCTGTGGAGGTTTTAAACCAGTGCAGCACTTTTCATTGCCAGTGAGGCTGTTTTACTTCACATAGGATTCTACAGACTTGATAGAGGGGATTTATTATGATTACACTAGTTCATTTTAATTATATACTTTTTTTCCTGTTTTCATCTTATAAACTTAATAACCACTGATTTCTCGTTGCTGTTCGTGTTATTGACAATGATGTCATAATAATGTCTGAAACAAGACCGATATTTGCAATGTATTTCACTCTCTAATTATAATAAGCTTTTTTTGTTTTTCCTCAGAACGCTAGTTTGCCTCCGTCTTTATTACATCCCTCTTGCTTTTTTAACCTTCTGTGCAGTAGGGCATTAAGCTTTTCTCACTCTTTAGCGAGCGTCTGTATTTTATATGTTCTCTTTCTCGTGAGAAAAAGAAATGTGACCTCCTGAAATCTTTTTTTTTTTTAAATAAAAAGAGATTGAAGCACACCAACGTTGTCTGTTGTCTTATTTGATGTAATAAAGCACTCAGTGAGTTAAAAATAAATCCCCGTCCTTTTTTTTGTTGTTAGCCTCTGAGTTTTCTTGTTGTGTTCTGTGCGTCCATGCTGACACACTGGGGTCAAGGATAAAATGTTAATTCCGGTGGATTAGACAGCTAATTCAACTTTGTAGCTCTTGGTGTCCCTTCTCATGGACAAATAGTTCATAGGTTTGTCCATGTCAGTCTTAATTAACTTTTTTTTTCCTAATATTGAAACAATGACGTAGATCTTTAGTTATCTGAAACAAACCACAAGCAACCAGCAAGGATTCTTCTTGTAATTCTGTGTAACTAAAATAAAACATTTTACCAAGTGTAGGTTTGAAGTAAACATTTTTAGAAAGTAAGTAATTGAAGTGGAAGTAAAAACTGAGAAGCGGAGACTCATTCCTTATATAAACGTCGGCCAATCAGATTTCAAGTCTAGTTAAAAAATGTTTTTTTTTTTTTTTTTTCAACATTATATTTGTTACAGTCGTAACCGTTATGTCTTTCTGATCGGGAACAAACTGGTTGAAATGAATAAATCACATTTTGAAATAGTGTTGGCTTTAATAGCCTTTTCCTCAGCACCGAGTTCCCAGTGTATTTTTGGACCAGGCCGGAATTCCGACCTGGATTTAGCAATTAATGCTTTATTAACCGTGGATTAAACCGTCACAGTGCCATGAGCCGTGTGCTCTGTCTTCACCTGTCATGGATAATAAACCTGATTTGTGTGTTTGAGAGGGGGGGGGGATGTGATATATAAGTCGCCTCTCTGTCTGTTCTCATGTACATTTCACTAGTATGTCTGACGCAGAGCAAGAGCAGGAGTAAGTTCCTCAGCAATGTATTAATTTTTTTTTTTAATGGTATATAAAACCCCAAGATTAAGCTTTTTGTTCTTTGTTTTAGGGAGCACGTGGAAGGTGAGATTTGTGTCCAAGGTGTTTAATTCTCAGTGATGAAGTGCATCCTGAAAGCCTCTTTATTGCTGTTTGTACATGTAGAAGAGGAAGATGGACACGCGGAGCGAGATGGAGGTGAAAGAATGTGTGTGTGTGTGTGTGAGAGAGAGTGTGTGTCTAATCAGTAATGTCAAATCTGAGATGTTTATGAGATTAAATCCTGGAAATGTATAAAAAGGCACCAAAGTCTGTTAATGTTTGTCTTCTGCATTCGCTCCTGCTTTGTTTGAGAAGGGGACCTGCCCAAGCACAAGTACACACATATTATTCTCAATTATTATTAAGCTAAATAGTGTGTGTGCCGTGCTCCACGTGTGATGATGTTTGTGATTTAAACACGCAGGCTCTCTGTGCACCCTCAGCACCTCCCGCCAAAAATCCCAGAGGGAGAGCGAGTGGACTTTGATGTAAGTTAAGACATGACATGCTTGCTACTCGTAAACGTGTGAATTTCGCGATACACACTGTGTCGGTCTGTGTGTGTGTGTGTGCAGGACATCCACAGGAAGCGGATGGAGAAGGACCTGCTGGAGCTGCAGATGCTGATTGAGGTCCACTTCGTCCAGAGGAAGAGAGAGGAAGAGGAGCTGATCGCCTTGAAAGAGAGAATCGTGAGAAATCTGCCACAATCCACTTTTTGTTCATGCTCAAATCCTTTGCAGAATTATCGGCACCCACCAAGAGAATGGACGAAAAGGAAATGTAAAATGATTTCAGTCATACATTCCGTCAAGAAAAGTAAAATCATAGACGTCAAGAAATATTGTTTTTAAGTACAGGGTGTCCCAAAAAGCTTTACATTATTTAAAATATGATTATCTGAGTAACTACATGTCCTAGGTTAGTGAAATTAAATAGGCTTCATGATGAAAAATGAAATATTTATGTCCACCACTAAATGGCTCAAAGGAAAAAAAAAAAAAGTCTAGACCTAAATCCGATTGATATCCTTAAATAGGCCGCTCATGCTCAAAAAGCCTCCTTGTGGCTGAATTTAAACAATTCTGAAAAGAAGAGCGGGTCAAAATTTCTCCACAGTGATGTGAAAGACTCATTGCCAGTTATCGCAAACATTTGATTGCAGTTGCCGCCAAAGGTGGCACAACCAAGTATTAGGGGGCAATTACTTTTTCACATAGTAGCCAGGTAGGTTTGGACAGCTTTTTTTGCCCCTTAATAAATAAAATCACCATTTTAACTGCATTTTGTATTTACAAATTTTTAATTAGTTAATTTAATTTAATTAGTAAAAATTAGGAAAATACTTTTTAACAGCATTGTAATATGGAGGGGGAAAAAATGCACCATTTTTTTTTTTCATGTCTCTGCCTTTATACAAGTTTGAGTGTATTTTGTTGTGTGTGTGTGTATCAGGAGAACCGCAGGGCTGCACGGGCAGAACAACAGAGGTTTCTAGCTGAGAGTTAGAGAGTCAGACAGACGAGGCTTGCGGTCAGAATGAGTTTCAGCCGTATCACATTTCTTAGAGAGAAAGCAGTGAAGACTAATTACATTTGATTTCATTTTAAATTAGCTAGAATGTATAGATGTACAGTATTTTGTAGATAGATGAATGATTTGCTGCTGTTTGCAGGAAGAGCGACAGAGGAAGGAGGATGAGGAGGCGAAAAGGCGGGCTGAAGACGAGGCAAAGAAGAAAAAGGTCCTGTCCAACATGGGAGCCCAATTCAGAGGCTTTCTAGCTAAGGTCTGGCTAAGATCTCAAACTTCATCATGATCCTTCAAGTGGCTGCTCTTTCTTTACCGTGCCCTTTTTTCCTCATCTCTGTGTGTTCTGTGTAACGAGGCAGGCGGAGCAGAAGAGACGCGGGAGAAGACAAACAGGGAGAGAGATCAAGAGGAAGACTCTGGCGGAGAGACGCAAACCTCTGGCTATCGATGACCTGAGAGAGGACGGACTGAGGTTCGAGATACCCACACATACACAAACACACACACACACACACAAAGTTACTTATCTTAAAGATAAATAAAACATGTTAACTATGACTGTGTGTGTGTGTGTGTGTTTGTAGAGAGCGGGCTAGAGAGATGTGGGAGCGGATCTACCAGCTCGAGTCGGAAAAGTTTGACCTCACTGACAAGATGAAGAGACAAAAATATGAGGTCAGGTTGTCTTATAAAGATTACAAAGCATATGCAAAACATTCACAATGCTTAAAACGCGATATTCCGCAGATCTGGCCATAAAACGGATGCGTCACCTCACATTTACAGTACGCGCATTTATCTTCTGGCTTCACGACAAATCCTTTGTTCCTTCTGCTCTTTCCAGATAGTCGTCCTTCTCAATCGCATCTCTCACGCTCAGAAATTGTAAGATCTTTCTCAGTGTGTGCATGCTAGACTGAAAGATACAAATGGATACTGTGCATTATTATTAGGTACCACTCTTTAACAAATAATATGTTACAGCGTTCATTTATGAATCTGTTTCTTTCTGTCCGGCAGTAAGAAGGTGACGGGAGGCAAGGGCAAAGTGGGAGGGCGCTGGAAATGAAGACGCAACCAGAAACAATAAATGACATGAAAGAAACAAAAAAACAAAAGAAATTCTTAATTTTCATGTGGTGTGTGTGGTGTCGTCATCTCTGGAAGCTTCTGTCACCAGAACAAATTCCTTGTAACGTGCAAACATAATTGGCACTAAAGCTCATTCTGATTCGGATTGATCCATGGAAATATTTCCAATCATTAAATGTGCCTGTAGCTGTTAAATGACATCGGGTTGCCTGTAGTTGCACTGTTACCCAATAATAAATGTAACATTATTTCATCCAGCTCGACACTTGTGTCTGATGTCAGTATGGCGATTGGCAATGAAAACAAACAGGAGTCATCCATAACATCTCTTCAGCTATATTGAAAACGCAACAACACTAATTATTTACAATGTAAAACCATGTCCGAGCCCTCAGACAACAATGTCTGTAGTGGATATCATTATCTGAGGACACTGGAAAAGGGTTACGAAGTCAATACTTCAAATAGTTTTTGGAAACAGCAGCCGTCATGTTCTCTGGGTCAAAGAGCAAAGGGAGCATCCAAGCTGTTATCAGCGTCAGGTCCAAAAGCCAGTCATGCTGTGGGGGTGTGCCAGTGTCTGTGGCAGGGGTAGATTGCATATCTGTGACGGCACCATTAACACATCTGGTCTTAATCTGGTCTTTTTGGAGCTGCCGTCCAAACACCATCGTTTTACAGAAACATCCCTGCAACGAAGACCAACAGGAGGAAACTCCCACTAAACCTGACCATCAGGTGTCCTCAGTGTCCAGATGTTTAAAATAGTGTTGTTAACCCAAAAGGTTCTGTAAACCATAGTGATACACAGCAGTCAACTTTTTTTTGGAGGATGTTTCTGGTACCAGGTTTGTAATGAGTGCATTTTTTTCAACAAACAGTTCAATTCACAGGATAAATCATCAAATGTGCTGTTCAATATAGTACAAGGTCAGTGACTCGGTGACAGATGACTCCTTACTGTCCCAGCCTCAGTGGAGTCAGGGATGTAAAACTGCGTAGTTTGTAGTTTGTGTGTCTCTGTTCTGAGTCATGAGTCATGTTTTTGGAGTGAGAACACCGCGTACGCATCGTCCTCCTGAGGGTGAACGGGCACAAATCCTGCTTCTTTAGCCATTTCACCGACTCTCTTAGTAAAAGCTGCTTCCTGCTCCTTAGACAAGTCCAACAGGTACCTAACACACACACACACACACACACACACACACACACACACACACACACACACACACACACACACACACACACAGAGGGGAATAAAGATACAGTAAATACTAATTAGATTTCCACTATCTCATGTGAAAGGTGTAACAATGTGTGAGTGTGTGTGTGTGTGTGTGTGTGTGTGTGTGTGTGTGTGAGAGACTGACTTGGCTTTTTCGACGATCAGGGCGGCGTCCTGTGCAGCTGTCTGAGTCAGGGAGGAGTTCAAATGGTGCACCATGCTGTACACACGAATTAGAGTTAATACACTACAAGAGGTGAAAGAGAATTAGACATTTGTGTAGGAATTACATGAAAGTGCTTTTTCACATGTGGGGTCAAACAAGGTCACCGTGGTGCGCACGCATTTCTAATCTCCATTACATAATAATAAAGAATAGTTCTGTACTTTATATACACACACGTTGTTCGTGTACGCTTGTTTGATTATTTGCTATAAAACCAAATCTTAATGGGCTGGAAAGTGTAATGATAGAAGCTATTTGAGATGCAATGGAGTCTTCTGACCACTAGGTGTCAGTAGTGTTACACGCAGTTGAAGGAGATATAACAAGAGTAAGAGAACATGATGTAGCTGCTGCTGGCGTGCATGTCCAAAAAATATAATAAACTTGGGTTTGCTACAGAACTGTTTTCTTATAGTTATTAAGAAACATTACTGAAAGTGCTGTTACACTACACACAATTTTGGCATAAAAATTGTTTATAATCTATATAACTAGGTAGCGCTTTTTTTTATTATTCAAGACTATCACTGGTTGCCATGGTTTCCCTGGTAGCACCTGTTTAAAGCAGAAAGCCATGTGTAGAGGAGGTTTCCAAACCAGGGACCGCTTTCCTGTGGTAATTTATCCAACCGCACTTTTTCCAAGTGGAGCAGAAGACAATATTAAGCCTGATTTTGGTCTACGTCTGCCCCCTAGTGGTAGTCTAGTGGCAAATACGTTTGGAATGGGTGGTTTAAATTAAAATCAAGTTAGTCTCGATTGTTTCAAACTTTTGAAATAACTTTTTTTTTCATTAACGACCACAGTGACTACTTATGAGATCAATCTTTTGCTATATAGACCCACCCATCCAACCCCCAAACTTTTGTCTACATGGCACTGAATCCTAATCCAAGGGGTCTGAATACGTATGCAAAGACATCCCGTTTTGGAAAATGAAAACTGATCATTTAGCATTATTGTTGGTAACGTAAGTGTTTGCTAGCCCCGCCCACTTTGCACTGTTAATAACTGCTGAGACAGGTCACGCCTGGTTCCTGTAACACCATGGACGTGTTTCCTTGGAATCATTTCATCTTTATCCTGGAATACTGTACACGAGGATACAGTACTGATCAGCGCTCGCATTGTCAGCGCGCGCGTGTTACGAACGCACGTGTTACCTGGTTGAAAAGTAGAGTGCGTTAAACAGACGGAGGTATCTGCTTTTCATGGATATCTTGGGCAGAGAGTCCAGGGACAGGAACGATATGCGTACTCCGTTTAGATCCATCAAATCTACACACACACACATACACACAATTATATACTCGGTTTGTTTCAGCTGTTTCGCTGTATTATGACACTGCACATTTTAATGTCATGTGATTGTTACCATGTTGATCGTTCGTGTGCTTCCGCTTCTCTTCTGCACGTGTTTCCTTCTCCGGCCCGATCGCTTCCTTCACCTGAACATCGGAGCCCTGCGTCTCTCCCGGCTGCTGTGTGTCCTCACCTGAAAGTGTCCCTGTCCCCGTTTCTGCCGCGTCATCACCCGGTTCCTCTGTGAGCTCAGGCGCACGTGCGTGTCCCCCTCTCGTGCACAGGGACCTAAACAGTGCCTGCACATTGGCCACAGAGATGTCCTGAGCAGTCTGAGACGCAGTGAGACACATGAGAGAGGGAGAGATGTTCAGAAGAAACATAAAGATGACGAATAAAATAACACAAACGCTGGGCTGATTTTTTTTAATACCTTGACATGCTGATGGTTTTGAGTTTTCAGGAGCTCTTTGTTCTCTGTTTCTATGCCGAAGGACAAATAAGGACTTGAGACGATGTCGCCCCAGTATCCCCGCACTCCCGTCCTGCCTCCTCTCTAACACACACACACACACACACACACACACACACAATAAATCATTAATGCAAAGTATTATATGTGAAATAAACTGTTGTTTAATTACCTTTTTTTTGTGCTATTGTGATGTTACAAATGGCATTCAAGTCAAACCGGGACTTTTGATTGAACAGAATAACAGAAAACTGTTATGTTTCTATATAATCCCCTGCTATACTAATGCACTTCTCCCACGTTTCACTAGTGCTCACTAGAATACCATCAAGGTAGAAAGTTTTCTTAGTACACGAGCCATGATCAGACAAAACGCAAAAGAACTCCCAGGAAGTCCTTTCATTTCCCCAAACATGTGGAAATGGCTTGGTCAGGACTGTACAGGGATGTGGCAATAACTCCCATTTGAGTTCCTGTAACGTGCAAGTGGTGCTGGTGAATGATTGTGTGTACAGTTCACACGGATGGCTGCGTCTCTTCCGCAAACTGGCGGCGTCGATTTTCAAGGTTCAGACGTTCAATTGACTGAATGTTCACAGAAGAAATGCTGCAGCGTGCTCTGAGCCACCATCCACAGACCTTTTCCTAAACATTTGCATTGCATCCTCATTTCACTTTCCCCAAGTCCCGGTTTGACTTGAACGCTACTCATCTTATGAACCTAGGGTGAACGGAACGAGCGTGAGATTCGACCCCACACATCGTGTTTGCACTGTGACCAAACTTACATGAATGAACACCCGTGTAGACAGCAGACTCTGATTAGCAGCACAGTAAAGCCCCTCCCTCATCTCAAAGGCCACGCCGCTCTCCCTCCACCTGCAGTACTGATGTTTGTGTATGACGCCGCACTGCGGGAGAGGACGCCGTTTCGATAAGGATTATGCAACAGGAAGAGCGTGCTTACACAAACATGACGGTATAGATCGGGAGCGTAGTTTGTTTACCCCTCTGTCATGTAGCTTCATGCTGAGGTCCCAGTCGAAGCAGCCCGTGCGGGCATCATAGCGCTGCCCGAGGTGCTGTCTGACACGGGCGTCCCACATCTTAGACATGCTGAGCGGTGTAGAGGGAGGGTTTTGCCACTGCCTGAAAATCCGAGCCAGTTCGTCTCGCTCTTTAAACTGCACAAACACACGTTACTAACACCTGCACCTGCACAGAAGTTGCACCTGCACCTGCACAGAACAGGGGGATCCTTGCATGCACATTGTTGTGATCAGACTTAACATTTCACTTGGTGCTTTCATTCACCTTGAGAAGGGTAGTGTCCAGGCAAGGGTGTAAGGACGTGTCTGTGTCCAGTGACTCTGTGATTGAGAGAGACAGTCGAGCCGCAATGTGCTTCAGCTTGCTGTCGGTTTGAGAGCGGATCTCGCTGTTCCCGAAAAGCTCGAGAAACACCTCGGTTTTCTCTGTGGGAAAAGGACATGTGCACACTGAATACTGTTTTGTTTTTGTTTTTTTAATTTGAAAGAAAATCACATGTGCATTTAGGAGTTGAGCATGCTGTGCCAGTTCGTAAATCTCTTTTTATCTCGAACACTTTTATGTGAGCCTATAGAGGAGGCCTGTATATAAAGTACTGTACTGTATGTTTGAGATCAGACGTTGAGAGAACACTCCACACCCACCCTGCATGCCCATGCCCTCCGGGGCGCACAGAGACACGTAGAGGAGCAACAGTTGTCTCGCAGCCACTTCCATACTGTTTTCCATCACCCAAAGCTGCAAAGGCATTTCGCCAAAAAAAAAAAAAAAAAAAAAACGGTCAACGAATGACCTTGTCACGCTCTGACTGCTGAGCATCACAAACAAAGAACACGACAACAAAACACATTTCTGTCAAGCTGTTACAGGAAAATAATCCACTTATTCGCTCTGCTTCATAATGTTAACGGATCATTGATTATTTTCCTCCAAGAGCACGCCCTCTTGCGATGCTCTCCACTTGATCCCAGACTCTTGCGTGCCGAGCTCCGGCCCTTTCCGTGTTAAAGTCAGAATCAGGCTGCGTTTTGCACATACACTATACCTATCATGTGGAACTCGTAACGACTTGTTTAACAGCTTTATCGGTTTCAGTCGTGCTTATATGTCACTTCAAATAATGCAAACATCACTAGATTTGACGTTTGAGCTTCCCGAGAGCTTCCTATCGTGTGTGAAAGTCGGAGTTAAGCCTGTCCGTACAGGTTCTGACTCGTTCATCAGCGTGCCACTTAAAAATGCGAGCGCACGGAAATGTAGCAGAGCTAAAACAATCTGTTCCTCGAGTGGAGAATGAAAATAATGTTTGTGTGTTTCCGAGACTCACATGGATGGACTCGTTGCTCTTGAGACATGAGATGGTCTTTAGGATGTGTCTCGGGTCGCTGCTGCCCACCAGCAACACGTTCATCTCCAACTGTGGCCTCGGGACGCCTGGAGCCAAGAGACGGAAGACATTATTTAAAGACAATTCCATAGCAGGACTTTTTGATGCAGTTGAGAGTAAAAACTCCCTGTATAATCCCCTGCTGCACTAATGTACTTATCCCAGTGTTTCTTTAGCGCTTGGAAACCATAAAGGTGAAAGTTTTGCCAGTAAAGCCATGATCGAACTGCCTGCTTCACGTCCGAGTCATTTCCACATGTTCGGGCCATTGGAGGAGTTCCTGAGAGGTTGAAACAGGCAATCTGACCTGAGGAAACTTTCTACCTTGATGGTATCCAAGCACTAGTGCAATGCTGGGACAAGTGCATTAGTGTATATTATATAGAGAAATAAATCTAGTTTATACTCTCATAACCGTGATCTATTATTCGGCACAATCCAAAGTCCCAGTTTGATTTTAACACCCCTTGTATATTCGGATATACAATTATATCTGCAAAACAGACACATCCTGTATGAAGGGTTTGCACAACTAACTATTCATTCTTATAGTCAACCAGTAGACCTCATAAAGTAAAACATTCATCTAAGTTGTTCCTTCAGTTTAATTCAATCTTACATGTCTCGAGGAGATCCCTCGCTGGTCCGAAACCCCACCACGTGACGCACCCGGCGCCCTCCAGAGTCCGGCCGGCACTCATTCTCGCCTGGAACTGAGACAAAAAATCCAAGCAGCGCTCCTCTGCACATCGACACTGGATATAGACAGCACAGTCCCTATCTACTTACTAAAGGGTCATAGACACATTAATTCATTCGATGGAGCTAGACCGTTAATGGAAGCAGTCTCCACTGTCAGAAAAAGAGATAACATTTAACAGATATTCCAGCAAATAAATGTAGAAATGTTTTTTTTTTTTTAAAGTATGCAAGCCATGTCATTCTTTAATGAGTAAAATAATAATATTTATGGAATTGCTGTATCTCACTCCACTGCTGCTTATTTACCCATTAACTGGTTAATTTTCTATATATTTAATACATTTAGGAAAGAAATAGGTTTGTAACATTGTTTTGTAATTCCTGGGCAAAACAATTATTTTTATTTCATTTTATTTATTTATTTTGCTGTTGAGAGATTTTTAGTTTGTATCTATAAACTTTTACACAAAGAGTCATGCCTTAAATTAAACACATTTGAATAAACATTAACTCTCTATTTTGTAACTTTAGCTAAATGTAATTGTTATAAATGTTTTAAATAAAAGTTTCATTCAATCGTACATTTAATAAAACACTGAATAATATATGATTAGCTCCTTACCTTATTATTCCCCTTCACTCTGCAAAACGAAAGGCAGTTTGTTTGGAACGGTTGCTAGGTAACAGCGCACGCGCGGTAGGTGGTACAGTCTGCACGTGGGTGACACGTGCGCGTGAGGCGTTTGACTTATTAAGAGTTATAATAAGTTACGGGTTAAGTATGTAGACTCTGTACGAATTATTATTATAAAATAACAAAATGTTATATGTTTTTTCCCTCACAGTTCTGTCAGTATTTGTGAACTCCCGGTGTGACACACACACACACACACACACACCCCTCCAGCGGATCATACCACTTTCTAACCGTTCCTTCAGCCTCAAGCTTGACTTTTTCATTACAGAATACACCAAAATAAGTTGGTTTTGTTTAGTCTAATATTTATTTGGACTAACTATTGTTAGTACCCGTCGCTGACGTGCTTCTACAAGAGTCTATAGAAAGAGTTAAAAGGTTAAAGCTAAAAATAATCTGCCCCTCTTTAATGTAATCAGTGATATTATTATTATTATTATTATTATTATTATTATTATTATTATTTCATGAAGCCCACGTACATGTCTGTCTGTCTGTACAGCAGAACTCTCTGTCTAACTTATTAATACAAAGAAATCACATTCTGTAAGGTTGAGTATCTTACGTCTTGTTTCCGCTAAGTTGTACTTCTTTAATCGTCAGACAAATACACTCCGTGTTCGGTAATCAGAGAGTGAATCACAGGTGGAAAATCAAAAAAGTAACCTGGATAAAATGAGGTTTTGTCTTAAAACGACTCCAGCATGTTAAAATTCACTTATACCACTTCAGCACTGTTATTTCACTCTCTATACCGCTTATCCTGTATTCAGGGTCACAAGGAGCCTGGAGCCTATCCCAGGAGACTTACGGCACAAGGTGGAGTACACCCTCGACAGGGTGCCAAGTCATCACAGGGCACACACACATACACTCAATCATCCACACACTACGTCCAATTTAGGAACGCCAATTAACCTAACCTACATCTCTTTGGACTGTGAGAGAAAACCGGAGTACCCGGAGGAAACCCACCAAGCACGGTGAGAACATGCAAAGACGGGAATCGAGCCTGGCTGGGAATCGAACCCGGACCCTGGAGGCGCAAGTGCTAACCACTACACCACTGTGCCGCCATGCTGTTATTTCAGCGAAAGTAAAAATATGAACTAATCCCAGTAAAAATATTCAGTTTAGCTTTTCTAATTAATATCTATTGGTGCAGGTATTTGTTTACATTGAGACAGTAGCGCATTAGTTGCTTATTTTAAAGTAGATTATTAAATCAGACACATAACTGTTCATAACATCACTTTTATTCAACATTTTGATTTCGATCTCTGGTGCAGATTGAACTTCATACAGATGTCTAAGTACCACAAAAGTTCAATTAAATTCTGTCCAGCCAGTTTTGTGTGATGCTGTGACGTAATCTGGCTAGACAGACATACAGACAGACTGGTTTCGGGTCCTCCATTGTATGAAACATAAAGCTATCACTGAAACACCAATTTACAGGCAAAACCTTTCTTATATATATATA
>QMIH01000006.1:113425-142174 GCA_003987875.1 Clarias batrachus | reverse complement strand
TATCCCTTCTTACATGAACTGGCATCATTATTGAACCACCACTGAGTAGAAATTAGGACATTTTATTACTTTGAAGATTTTTTTTTTTTTTTTTACAAAAGTTTTTCAGAGTTTTATCACTTCATATCAACAATTCATACTTGTTAAAATTTGTAATGTTGTTCAACATCTACAAGACTGTTCTCACTCACATTACTGCAGGTATAAACATTCATGCTTCACCAGTCAACTTAATTTTCTGCCCTAAATTTAATAATACAAAAAAAAAAAGACAAAAAGGAGTCCACAAAAGTTATTCTCCGCCTAAAAAAATCTTAATTACAGCTTTACAAAGCTGCCAACTTCACCATAGATCTGCTAGTTAAAATTTTCAATTCGTATACATGTAATCTCTGACATACAAAGTCTCTCGATTAAAAGCTGCCTGCTATACAGTAGAATCACTAAAGTCTTTACATATGTAACTGGAAACTACACAACCATAGCATACGAATATAATTTTTTCTTCAGGCAAAAATTCGTATTGTGATACGAATTTTCAAATAAGAAATAATGTAAATGCAGATACAGTCACCCAAAAATATTACCAGTTTTCAACACTATAATCACATTTTTGCGTATAAATTTTTTTTTTATTGATGTTGCAAATTTGGCCGAAAAAAAAAAAAATTCGCTGTCTAAGAGAAATAAAACTAATGACCTTTGGATTAGTAATAGCTTCAAGTTCTCATTGGTTTTTTGTTGGGTTTTCATTTAATTTCCTATAACACCATGCCCTATCCTGTTTTGTTGCTTCCATTGTCTCCATTATCCATTGTTTAAAACCAAAACAAGGTGGAAGAATTTTCACCACACTTTGACCAATTACTGATTAGAACTCTGCACAGCCAATTAGAGCCTCACATTAATGGAGCAGCATGGTTTGGGAAACGCCAGAACAAACATTCCCATGGCACAGAGCCTGAATATTAAGTGAAGTAAAATAACATGCCTTGTTAATGGCTTTAGGGCTTGAAGAGCTCCACCCAAATGCCAAAATGTAAAAAAAAAATTCTCTGGATTTTTCAGGCAACAACACAATTCAAAGTAGCCACTGTTTATACGACACTTTTTAAAAAAATATCTAATTAAATACTAAATATGTATTACCCTATATCTAGATATATAATAATGGCACCCTACAGTACGTAGGTTGGCAGAGGTGACTCCTGCCCTGTAGCCTGCAGCAAACTCGGTGCACTGAAGTATGCACTCGAAGTGTTTGATCAAATTTGACAGAAAAGGGTGTGTCTGCATGTAGGGGTGTATGTGGGTGTGTGCTGTGTGTGTATATATACGTCTTAGTTTGCACATTGTTCTGTTGAGCAGGACGGCGCAACGGCTCTGTGAAGACAAGGTAAGAACAGATTGTGATCTTACTTTATCTTTAGTCTGCTTTTTAAAGAATTGAATCCCAAGCCATGTTTTTTATTGTTTATGTTCACATCCAATAAAATATGAACAGTGTTAGGACTTAAGGGCGGATTCAAAGGTGTGCAAATCTTGCTATATCACTGGATAAGGTCTTTCATTTACTCTGAATATGAATTCCATAAACTACAGTATGACAACAGCATGGAGTTGATTGTCTGCCAAATGTACCAAAGGTGTTATTACTAGATTCAAGCTCTGCAAATGAAGGGAAGTGCGAGCAACGCCAGTCTTTATACTAGATTTTTGTTTGGGACTTTTTCATTTTTTGATGGATAGGTAGCTTGAAGGGACAGACAGTACTTTGACCCTTAGCCACGCCCACTCACTTGACCATGCCATTTCCCAACAAACTGGAGGAACAAGCTTTATGAAGCAGTAATCTTCAGCTGAACATACAGGTTGGTTAAAAACTATTGGCACCTTATTCAAATACGTATATGTGCCAAATTGAATATATTAGGGGAAAAAAAGTGAAGACTTATAAACTTTGTTTTATTGTTTGTTTGTCTTTTGGCTTCATAATGAAAGCACCCTGTCCTTACAACATCTTGTTCTGATGAGATTTTAATCTTGTTTTTATTCTTAGGTTTGTGCGCATGGACCGATTTGATCATTATAAACACTTTTTTTTAGTGTTTTCTCTCTATGACATTTTGCAAGACTATTTGTAATAATTAATTCTTCAAACAGAAAACAGGTTTTTCTTCTGTACCAACAGCCATGTTTATACTAATCTGCCGCTACAACCGTGTCTTTGCCTACCCCGGCGATGACATCACACTGTCCTCTCACCTCTCGCCTGAGACCAGCGCCGTGGCCATGGAGGTCCGGTGGTTTCGGGGGACGGAATGCATTTACCTGTATAAAAACGGCCAGGTGAGCATCGGGAAGGGCTACGAAGGCCGGGCGAGTATGCTCACTCCGGAGCTGAAGAGGGGAAACGTGTCCCTGATCCTGAAATCCATCTCACCCGTGGACACGGGAATCTACACCTGTCATGTGCTTACTGGCCACAATAAGGTGGAGAAGTCGATACATTTATACATGTCTGGTGAGTGATGGAATAATGCAAAAGAACAATTTTCCGTTGAAGAACAATCACATCATACTTTTCCCGCAAAACATATTTACAACTGTAATTACATTGGTAGTTTTTTTCTTTTTCTTTCTAGGAATGGAGCCACTTTCACCTGATATAAGTAAGTTACCTTCCTGCATTCAAGCTGTATTTTGGCTAAAGGGGTTATATTTGAGTGTGGTATCAACCGGTTAAGGCTCTGAGTTTCTAATCAGTAGGTCATTGGTTCAAGCCCTAGCCCCACCAAGCAGCCACTGTCGTACCCTTGAGCAAGCTGTCTGCTCCAGGGGTGTCCTGACCCCAGCTTCCCACCCTTTGCATACTGTAGGAAGAAAAACATTCACCATACTGTAATTTATATGTGACAAATAGAGGCCTCATCAATTTAAATATTAGCAGTTTTCTGCTAAAACTGGTTGCAAAACAAAATAAATAGGAAGTAGTTTGGGACTCTACATAGAATAAAAAAAATATTTAGAAAGAAAAAATAAAAAACTACTAAAACTGAAAAAGGATACTCAAGCATACTCAAGCTAAATCAAAAATAGAAGGACTCCTGACCATCACACCCACACTGGCGTGTTGAGTATACCATTCCAGATTTAATCCCTCTTTTAAAACCCTTAATTCCCTCTTTCTGATTTGGCAGCACGGCTGTGGGGATTTGTGCTCATTCAGCCACAAGAGCATTAGTGAGGTCAGGTGTTGAGGTCTGTGTTTAAATTGGGATTTATGTAGAAATCCCTTGGACAAGTTCCTGCATACAGTATGTTGTAATTATATAAATCATATCACATTAGGATGAGTGCTTTAATATAAACATGCTGTCAGAGCTGATATAGTAAATTAATCAAGAACTTCTGATCAATCGTATTCAATACATCAATATGGACACTGGTAGAAATAAAAACGTATCTACAATGCTATGTGTCTCCTTTCCTTTAAAGGAGAGTAATGAAGACTTTGTGAGGTTGGGTTGATGGTTCATGGAACAATCAATAAGTAATGCCTAAATTAACCACCTTGTTTCTGGATCCTCAGCAGGGCCGAAGCTCACCGACCAGGACAGCGTGGACTTGGAAGAATCTGTCGTCATACTTGGTGAGTATTCCGTTTCTCCTTAGATGGATTGCTCAGTTATTGAATTATGCTAGGAAGAAACTGCTGACAGAAATCTTTTTTTTTATCCTTAGAATTAAAGAAATTATTGCAGCAACGGGAAAAAGAGCTTCAAGAGAAAACCAAAGAGCTGGAAACCACGAGCGAAATGCTGAGGACAAAGACGAGCCTCCTGCTGTATACAGACATGGATTTGGAGAATATGAGTAAACTGGCAAATCAGAAAGAGGAACATTTAAAGAACATGGTGAGTGAGCTGAAAGCATATAAGAGACAAGTGGAGACTCTGGGACAACAACTGCAGGAGAAGACCGTGCAGGTCGATGAGCTCCAGGCCGTTGTGAGGGACAAGAAGGAAAAGAAACCTCTGGGAGAGATTTATGAAGAACAGCATTTTACAGGTGAACTTTATTTGGTAGCCTGTCAGATTAAGCACTATTGTACATTTATGGTTAACAATAGATTGTTCAGTATATAGATTGTTTAGAAATGTTTGGATGCTTTAAACGACTGTAGTAATTAATACTAGTAGGAATAACTTTCACTGACTGGATTCTCTCCAAACTTTTTAAATCGTTGTTGCTTTGTCTGCATTTCTCGACTCGCTTGTATCCAAACGTGTCAAAACGTGTTGACAGTTCCTGCTAACACACCTGATGTGACTCCAAAGGCTTTTCAAAGTATGTGCAACCAGCTCCGTTACAAGTCAGGCTGTAAAGTCTGCCAAACCCAAAACTTGCAATTCTGCTCCAACCATCCAAACCACCAGTATAAATGTGTCGCATTGTGCTATACAGCATTTTGTGTATTTGAGTTAGGGGTCAGGCTTAGAGCAGGAGCCTGTATGGTCTCACACAAGATGATGTGCTGGTGAGAACTTGTAGCACAGGGAGATTGCTGTTTGCAGCCAGATGTGGTGGACCTGATCTGGGGACAAATGTGCATAGTGGCAGGTCGATCACTTTTTCAATTCCAGTTCAACAAGTTGTGCTGATTGTGGTCCTCTCATTCTGGTGGAACAGGGCAGCATTCTGGGACAGAATGTCATTTACAGAAAGGTGACAGGCGTTTGCTTATGCCTTCAAGATTGCACATGCTGATACTTTTGCTGGTCGGTTCTCCACCAAGCAGAACTGCCATTCCAAATGGTGAGATCTGGCATCTACTTACCTGTGCCAGTAGGATGGCCTCTTGGAGGACTGGCTCAGTAAGAGCATATGAAACATTCTTGAACCTTGGACAAGCAGCTCTGCAAATGTCGGGATCCATGGCGTACGAGACAGCGCAAGGTCCCAGTCTCTATTTAAGGTGGTGCATGTCAAGGCCAATGCATCACATCAGAGCACTACTGTTGGAGTCTCTCTGGGGGATAGAAACATGGGATGGCATGGCATGGGATCTCTAACTTAGGCTTCTGATACTATGGTTCAAGGTCATATTATCCTGTTTTGTATATAAAACTCTTGATTTGCCATGTTCCATGAAGTGTTTCATGAAGTCTGTAGAGTGTTCTGCGTTGCTGTTTAGACCGGATAATGGTCATTTCCCATTCTATGAGGAGCATCTCCTCTGCCTTGAGCAAGCTCCTTAACCCTCAACTGCTCAGATATTATATTGAGATAAAATGTAGGTCACTGTGGATAAGAGCGTCTTCTATAAATGTGAAATTCTTAGAAGCATAAGTAGCTTCAGGAAGTCTGTGGTACGTCTACCAGGGCATTCCCATGCACTTAGTTCTAAGGGGCGGCCATGAAATTAGTATTATTGCTAAGAAAAAATAATGTACTAAAAACAAAAGTTGGTCATGAGTTTAGTCCTGCTATATACACTCACCTAAAGGATTATCAGGAACACCATACTAATACGGTGTTTGACCCCCTTTCGCCTTGAGAACTGCCTTAATTCTACATGGCATTGATTCAACAAGGTGCTGAAACGTTGATAGGAGAGCATCATGCAGTTGATGGAGATTTRTGGGATGCACATCCAGGGCACGAAGCTCCCGTTCCACCACATCCCAAAGATGCTCTATTGGCTTGAGATCTGGTGACTGTGGGGGCCATTTTAGTACAGTGAACTCATTGTCATGTCCAAGAAACCAATTTGAAATGATTCAAGCTTTGTGACATGGTGCATTATCCTGCTGGAAGTAGCCATCAGAGGATGGGGACATGGTGGTCATAAAGGGATGGACATGGTCAGAAACAATGCTCAGGTAGGCCGTGGCATTTAAACGATGCCCAATTGGCACTAAGGGGCCTAAAGTGTGCAAAGAAAAGATCCCCCACACCATTACACCACCACCAGCAGCCTGCACAGTGGAGGCATGATGGATCCATGTTCTCATTCTGTTTACGCCAAATTCTGACTCTACCATTTGAATCAAGACTCATCAGACCAGGCAACATTTTTCCAGTCTTCAACTGTGCAATTTTGGTGAGCTCGTGCAAATTGTAGCCTCTTCTTCCTATTTGTAGTGGAGATGAGTGGTACCCGCTGGGGTCTTCTGCTGTTGTAGCCCATCCGCCTCAAGGTTGTGCGTGTTGTGGCTTCACAAATGCTTTGTTGCATACCTCGGTTGTAACGAGTGGTTATTTCAGTCAAAGTTGCTCTTCTATCAGCTTGAATCAGTCGGCCAATTCTCCTCTGACCTCTAGCATCAACAAGGCATTTTCACCTTTCTTTTCCATTCTGACATTCAGTTCGGAGTTCAGGAGATCATCTTGACGAGGACCACACCCCTAAATGCATTGAAGCAACTGCCATGTGATTGGTTGATTAGATAATTGCATTAATGAAAAATCTTACAGGTGTTCCTAATAATCCTTTACGTGAGTGTAATATATACTCCATGTAAGGCTACACACTTCTCCAAACGTTGGATGAGCTGGTGGAGACCATCTTTGAAGAAGCCTTCTTATTGGCTCTTGAGAAAAAGTTCCACCTTGTTCATCACCTCCTTGTCGTTAAATGCCTACCACAAAGTGGTTTCTTCAAGTTATGAAAGAGGAAGTCATTGGATGCAAGGTCGGAGGAGTAGGGGGGGATGAGGCAGAATTTAGTACCCCAAGTTGCCCTCTAGTTTTGGAACTATACCGTGGGTATTGTAAACAAGAAGAAATGTTCATGAACGTACTCATTTCCAGAGACATAATTTGGGCAATTTTTTTTCATATACATTTTATGCCTCCCAAGGTAATTTTTGGTGACTACGAGAGGTAACATATGCAAACAGTGTTTTTTTTTTAAATCCTGAATAACTGAGTGGGTTAGATGCTGACGATATGCTGACGAGAGGGTTCCAGGAGATGATGACTGTATGACAGTTGTTACTGCAAATACTTGGTCAGAGTAAACACATTGCTAGGCTTTCTTAAAATGCAGTGCTCTGCCTCCGAGTGGCGCAGTGGTTAAAGGGCTCGCCCTATCATCCGGAGATCGCTAGTTCGAATCCCGTGTGGTGTTGTAACCTCTCGCAGCCGGAGGTCTAGAGAGAGCTGATTGGCCGAGTTCTCTCAGAGGGGAGGGATGAGAGGTACTTAGTGCTCCCGCATTAATCACGACTCTACAGCCAGTCAGGGGCGTCTGTGAGCTCGCGCAACGGAGGGAGCGGATAGCGCTGTCCTTCGAGTGTGTTACGCCGCCCCCAACGGTGCGTGAGCGAGCAGTTCGAAAAGATGCGATCGGTTGGCGTCACGTGGTTCGGAGGAAACATATGATAGTCTTCGGCCCTCCCGGCTGAGTGGTAGTAGTAGCCTTAATGTGGGAGCCCCCTAGTGACTGGGAGGAATTGGACACGACTAAATTAGGGAGAAAATCGGGGAAAAATCAAAAAAAAAAAATGCAGTGCAGTGCAATGCACGTCTTGTACTCTTGCCTAAAAATCGATCCTGATTCTTGTTTTCTGGTGGCAAATCCTTAGAAAAACTGAAGAGCACAGCACAATACACTGCAGACACAGAGGAACCTGCCCACTATCATGGTGAGCATACCATCAACAAGTAATTTTTTTTTTTTTAAAGAAATATGATATAGTTAAATAGAGCATGTTTGAATTTTATGTGATTTTAGAGCTGATGGTTCTGCTACAGAATCAGGAAAAAGAGCTTGAAGAGAAATCAAAGCAGCTGGAGCGCTCAACAGCGGCGCTGACGAGGATGACGCAGATGCTCCAAGATAGAAACACTGACGTGGAGAATTTGACAAAAGAGCGGGACGAGTATGTGAAGAACGTGACCGGTGAGATTGAAATGTGTTTACAGGAACTGGAGACACTGGGACTGAAGCTGCAGGAGAAGAACGCGGAGGTCGAGGAGCTTCGAGGCTTTTTAAATCACAAAGGGCTAGAGCTGGAAAAGGGACGCGAACGTCAAGGAGGAAGTGGACATGTGATTACAGGTGAAATGAATTCTTTTAGATTTTAGATTCTGTTTTAGCCTCTGGACATTTGAGTTTGGTTTGTTGGACTGTTTGGAATGCGTTTTCTGAACCACATACTTTTGCATGATTGCTTCCAGTGAACCAAGCGGTCGGCGTTTCTCATGAGCCGTTCGTCTCCGAGCTCCTGGAGAAGAGCGAGGACATGCTGAGCAGGATCTACCACAACCCAAAGGAGCAGCTGGCGGAGATTGAAAGCTGGATTTACGCAAAGAGAGAGGAGAGAAGGCTGAGAGAAGAGAAGGAGAGGACGGACCTTCTTGAAAAAGAGTTTCTCGACTACGTCTCGGCGGTGAAAGAGTTGATCGAGAAAAAGACCGAGAAGATCGTGGCTTGGGAGCAGATGATGGCGGTGCTTGAGAATAAGCTAGAGGTCGTTGAGACGGATGAGGAAAGAGAGGTGCTAGATATGCAGTTACAGGAGGCTGTAGGAATGCAGAAGCAAGGTCAGGAGCAGATAGAGCGGCTGAGCAAAGGCATCGAGGAGAAGAGGAGCGGAATTGAGGAGAAGCACAAGCACATGATGGAGGAGATCAACGAGAGATACAGCGTCGTGGCCAGGATTGAAGCAGAAACGGACATCCTGAAGATCGTCCTTCCTGACGTACAGACGTACTTTCGGAACGTAGCTGCGGACATGAAGAGATCTTTGGACGCGTGGAGACGTGTCATGCAGACGATCCAGATCCCTGCGGACGCACAGACCACGGATCAAACGAACGTGGGAATCAGCGTTCCGAAGGAAAATCTAACCGACAGTTCGACCGAGGAACTCGAAGTGGTTGAAATGAGATCGGCGAAGAGCAGCCCAGAAGTAAACAATAACTGTTTCCAGACATTTATCCGCAAAGTAGACGCACGTCCACGCGTAGCTGGAGAACCTTACAATTCTAAGAGCGAGGACACCGATTCGGAAGATGAGAGCAACGAGACGCTGAATAGCATGATGATGATCAAACGGGAAACGAAACAAGAGCAGGAAGAAGTGAGGGAAGTGAATGAATATGATGAAACGGGCGAAGAGGACACCGAATAGACTTTCAGATCCAAATCGCAGTCCTGGAAAGTGATTAGGACTCACACAGTAAACATTTTTTTATGATGCCTTCATAGCAATATGGCTTAATATGTTCTTCAGATTTAATTAATCAAAAAGAGTTGTGTGGTGTGTAAAGTGTGTTTACAGGATGTACAGGATGTGATCAGATTGTGGATATGACTACGTTCACATTACCAACCTGAAGCCACTCAATTCAGATATTTTTTTACTCTAATGTGACACAAATCTGATTTTTATTTTGGAACTGTATGAATGCACAAACCTGATGTTTTTCAGATCGGATCCAAGTCACTTTCGTATATATATATAGTCATTTGATTGAGTTAGAACGGCCAGATTGTGAACAGCACCCCCAGCGCAGCGGTAGCAACAGTACGTTTCAAGTGAGACGTCTGGCTCAATTCCTTCTTCTAGGCCTCAACAAATTCAGCCAACTAACATCTCGCCGTCCTCCAAAGAAATCCCCAAGTGTTTTTTTTTAAATAATCGCATCTGTTGTTTGAAACGAATGAGAGCTCACATTAAAACATATCGATGTATGCCGTTTCAGAGGACATGTTAGGTCAGATAAAAGACACTTGTAATTATGACCATGAAGCATAATGACATGCAACTCTGATCAAGAAGCAAACAAAAAAAATTGAGCAACAAAAAAATAAACTGAATTGAGCAAAGTGGCTTGTAATGTGAACGTAACCCAAGACTCCTGAAGAGTATTTAGATTAGATTAGGCACAGATGTACTGTATCTATGTCAAACTTTTAGGAATCTTCAGGGACCAGCAACAGGTGAGAAAAAAGTAGATCATCCAGTCGTGCCATTTGTCTAATAATAAATGACATTTTACAGAAAAAAAAAAGATTTCATAGTCTTGTATTCAGTGTGTTTTATTTTGTACGAGGCTTTGTCTCGACATCAATGTCACATGTTTCAGGGTCTTTAAATTGAAATACTGCAAATAGTGAAGGTGTTAAATGTTATCCAGGATCCCTGCGTCACCCCTGAGGTGGTAGTCCTGCAGAGCGCGCGGAGTCGGCCTTCCTGAAAAAGTGAGAGGAAAGTGGGCGTGGCTTTAGTATTGATAGATTTAATCAGAATATTTAAGCCAAGATGTTGTATATAAAACGTGCACAGAAATATTCCATTTAAACTTCTATAGTGTCAATCCTACAGCAATATGTGAAACTCACCAGTTTCCGGTTCATAAGAGATGTTGTGCTGGCTCAGGAGAGAACGCAGTCGCTCGATTTCGGCACGCTGCTTCTCAAATTCCTGTTAACACACACACACTCTGTGATACAGTAACATGTTCACACACATGTGCTTTATAAGAAAATGGTAAACATGTCAGTCTCACACATACACTCGTACCTGTGTGCACTGTTCCAGATTGAGATGTTTTGGACTGGCAGTGTGTTGTTCCTCTTTATGGGGCTGTTTAGCTCGTTTCAGAAACCCAGCCTCTTCAAACACGTCCCTCAGCATCTTGTTGTAGCCCTACACACAAACCCAGGATGTAAAAAAGACATAGAAAAAACGTATATATATACATCTTGTGTGATTTTAGAAATGCAGTGTGTGTGTGTGTGTGTGTGTTAACCTGTTCAGTGATGAGTTCTTCATATCGAGCCTGTTCAATCTCATCCCATTCCTTCTGCAGTTTCTCACTCAGCACTGGGTACACTGCGCACACACACACGTACATGCACACACACAATATTACATCTGCATGCAACATTCTATAAAGGGTTTCTATAAAAATGTGTTTAAAATAAATACAAATGACACGTACCGAGTAGGGAGTGCGCGTGACACACAAGCGGCGTCTCGAACGTCAGAAAGTACACACACGTCTGTGGCTCGGACACTCGTGCCAGCCTGCTGCTGTTCCCACACGTAAAAAAGACCTGGAATCAGACATTCGGTTATTTAAACGCTGTAAAACTTTGTCCGAGTGTGTTTTTAGATAATGATGATGATGATGTGACAGCGTGGGAACGTGGCTGCTGTCTGATTACAATCTAAACCATGTTCACATGTTTTTGGACCATCGTCAGTCAGACTGACTCCCACCTTGGTCTGTCTGTTCTTGCTCCCGCAAGCGTCTCCTTCTCTCATCCACATCGCCGTGAAGGTGTTATTCTCGATCTCCCACTCCTGCCAGATCCTGCGCACAGAAATTATTACTTCATGATGTTATCATGTTTGTTACATGGTTAGTCGTGTGTGTGTGTGTGTGTGTGTGTGTGTGTGTGTGTGTGTGTGTACCCCAGGATTCCACTGTAGGCGTTCCACCTGAAGCTCTGCTCATGCTGCGTCACGTTATGAAACGGACAGAAGTCATACTTGTACCTAACACACACACACATGAAACATTTGAACACACAATCAAAGGTGATTTGATCAGAGGATTAATCACTACAGCATTACTGACATGGACTCTGTGTAGCTGAAACATTTTCCCGCCAGTCGAAAGAGATGAGGAGGACCGGAGACGGCAGACGGAGACACTCTGGCCTGCAGTTGGCTGCCTGGTGAGAGCAGGTGATTATTCAACCTGAGAGAGAGAGAGAGAGAGAGAGAGAGAGAGAGAGAGAGAGAGAGAGAGAGAGAGAGAGAGAGAGAGATGTACAGCATTCATGAGGAAGTTTGCCATTTATATCAATCAATTATCATTCACATAATACATAAAACTTTAGGAGACTAGTACACTTGTAGAGTTTATACATCATAACCATTTAATTTTTGGAAATACATGATTCAGCCATAACATTATGACCCCGTAATATTGAGTAGCCATAAAAGTGATGCACTGTGTGTCCTGACACCTTTCGATCACAACCAGCATTAAGCTTTTCCTCAGTTTGACCTACACTAGCTTCTCTGGATCGGACTACATGGGCCAGACTTCAGCATCAGTTGATAGCTCATGGCTTTTCCTTCCTTGGATCACGTTTGTTCAGCCTGGGAACATCACACAAGAGCTGCAGTTTTGGAGCTGCTCTGATCCAGTCTTCTAGTCGTCACAATCTGACCGAACAAAAGTGATCTGAGGAAGGAACGAGGTTAGGGACGGGGTCATGGGTGGCCAACGCTCACTGATGCACGTGGAGAGTGATGTCTGGCCCGTGTAGTCCGATCCAATAGAAGACCTAGTGTAGATCAAACTGAGGAAAATTTTACCGCTGGTTCCAATAGAACGGTGTCAGAACAACACAGTGCATTACTGTTTTGGTGGCAAAAGTGGGACCTACTCAATATTCAGCAGGTGGTCATAATGTTATGGCTGATCAGCTCAACTGAGTACCTGGTCACGTGATAGACGTCACGCGCAAATCCTTGATGCTTTTAATAAGAATGCTCTTATTGCCACAGATACTAAACAAACCACGATGCATTATTCATGTTAAATTCAACTCACCCGAATGTGTTTGGTTCCTCCACAATTTTCATTTTCCCACCGAACACAAGAGCCACTGAAACGGAGTTATTATTCCTTTATTAACGTTCTCACTAATAATCACACAAACATAACACCAGTAATCACACCGCACTTACCGAGGCATGCCAGCAACGGCAAATATTGTCGAATAAATACAGCAATCATAACTGCTGGAATGTCATTTATGTTAAAAAAATAAATAAAAACAACAAAACTGTACACGATTTACAGAACTTCCTTATTTTTGTTTTTCCGCGACCGCCGCCATATTGCCGCTGTGTTGATCACGTGACCCGAAGGTGCGTTCAATGTCTGGAGCGTGGAACAATCTTGTATTATTATATAATTCATGTCATTTGTTTATTATATCATCCTGAAATGTAATCGTTTTACTATTCTGTTTTTTATCGTCCTCGCAGCTTTACCTCTATTATAAGAATTATTAATACATAATACAAATGTGACCCAAAAATGTTTTGAATTAGATTTTTTCCCCTCTACATTAGACCATTTTACTTGTTGTTTCAATTACAGTGATACTAAAACGTGACAGAATTAATAGCCAGTCAGAAACCCTTCATTCAAAGTGTTTTCCATAATCCATATAAATGAAATAAAGGTTTTGTCTGTACATTGGTCAGGACTCTCTCTTTCAATGATATCTTTACGTTTCATATATTGGAGGACCCAAAACCAGTCTCAGAAGATTTTATGTCTGTCTATCCAGCCAGATTTTGTTAGGCTTTTAAGGGTCCGATTTGAGGTTATGCCGAAGCCATAAATGCAACCAAAAAGTTACGTAGAATGGAAGGTATGAGCAGTTATGTATCAGATTATGTTTAACATACATCAAACTGTAGTCGTGCCTTCAACAGCTGGACAGACGAAACTTTTGCAGTACTTAGATTTTTGCCTGAACTTTGACCTGCACCATAAGTAAGTAAAAATAATGTTATGAACAGTTAAATGATGATTTAATAAGCTACTGTACTTTAAAATAAGCTATTAATGCACTACTTGCTAAATGTAAACAAACACTTGCACCAATAGATATTAATTAGAAACAATAAACTGAATATTTTACAGAATCTTAATCTCATCTACTTTTTCAATTTCTCATCTGTGATTCACTCTCTGATAACCGCACAGGGAGTGTGTTTGGCTGACGACTAAAGAAGTGTAAACAAGTGTAAACATACACTTTTTTATATGCTCTTTTTCCCTGTTGATTGAAATAAGATGAAATGACAATAGATTCAAATTCTTGCAATAAACTAGATACATTTTGTACCATTTCGAAATATTTAGTCACCAATCCAGTGGAAAGCAATACCATATAACATCATCACACCAAATACAATTTTGTGATATTACAGTTTAAAAAGATTATATTTAGTTTAAAGTTTATTAACATCTTTGTTGCAGGCAACATGTGCGTGATCTTCAACCTGAAATAATAATCTCACTGCTTACATTAAAGAGAATCAGTTCATTTTTAGCGTTAGCCTTTGAACTATTTCTTCAAAATCTTTTCCTATTAACGAGGCGTTCAACAAGCAATCAATCTGACTCCTGTGCAACTCGAAAACCCTCATTCACAAGAAATCCGGTAACAAGTGAAGGAAGCTTCAAGTGCTACAGACATTTGCTGCTTACTTACAAATATAAAAATTTTAATATGATATAATTATTTTATTACCAACACGAATAATAATATGAAAACGAGCTTTCATATAATATGAAAACCCTTTGACGAGTTTTACTGCACTTAAAATAAATGTAGTACATTTCTAAGACCGGATTTGAAGTCCAATCAGAATCCTGGATCACATCCGGGTAATCTAGCTGTAGCGCGTTAGGACGTAGATTAGCATGTTAGCTTCCTAGCCCACTACGTCAGGTGTTAGCTGACTTTTTTTTTTTTGATTTTCAGATTTATTTGAACGATTCAGATAGGCTCTGGTATTAATTAGTACCCAGAAACGAGAACTTATTAGCGTTCATGTATACTTAGTAGTCGAAATAACAGTGTAAAGATTTATCGACTGTCTCGTGAGTTGTCTCGTGAGTTATTAGTATTAGCAATGGGGCGCAAAAAGCAGTTTCAGAGCGAGAGACAAACGTACAGGGGAAAGGACAAGAGACACAAGATGAAAGGAAAATCTTTGGAAACTTTTACAGAGGAAATGCACGAGGTTTTGGAAGGTGGGTGTGTTACATATGAGATACTTGAGTGCCGTGGGCACCTGTGGTTAGGTCTAGGAACGATATATTGCTGGGTAATCAGTATCACGATATCGGTATCTGTGATGCAGATTACACAGAGGCTCGGTGTGTCCCCACACACACAGTGTACGCAGACGTGCCAGTCAAGTATATTTGCTCAGTCTTTTTTAAAAATCTGTCTGGGAGAACAATGCCAGTCATTACTGATTAACTAGTAGCGGACATTTCCCTCTCACACTCCTGTATTCTGCTACAGTGAGAGCGGAGTAATCTCTAATGTCAAAAGAATTAGATGACAGTCGTCCTGACGGTCACACATGCACCACAGAGAAACATGGTCTCACACAGTGAACAGGCTCTTCTTATAAAATAAAGATAAAAAAAAATAAAATGTGCATATTATTATTATTGTTTATTTAGTCACAGACACAACTGAAAACAACCATAAAAACGTACAATTTCATTTATATGTTCAATTTATTTATTTATACAACAATTTTAACAATAGTCGTTGTCGCAAAGCAGCTTTAAAAAATCAAAAAGAAATTAGGTGTAGCGAGTATGAAATGTGAGAAATTGTGTCTGACCCTTTTTAATTATTTTTCACTCAATCATGTTTGTATAGTTGGTTAAAAAGAAGTAAAATTAAATTTATCATGTTGCCTAGGTTGTGCTGAAAAAAAATGTTTGTCACACTTCTATATTGTGCAATTCTTGAACGCCAAAAAAACGGGGGGGGGGGAGGCTAAAATGCTCTGGGTTTTAAGGTCTACATGCTCTGACACACAGTGCCATCTTTATACCACACCACAGAGTGTTCAGTTTTTAATTTTTGTTTCGCTCTAGATCACCGCAAGTGTATTTCACTTTTTTTTTTTTTTTTACTGATCATTTCTTTGAATTCTGACTCTTCAGAGATTCTGTTTAGTTTTTTACTGTGAACCAAAAACATCTAGTAGAGAGTTTATTATTATTTTTAGTAGAACTGTATGTCAGATTTTTTGCCATTTCATTACTGAGCATAACGTGAATGGAAATTGGTCATAAATGCTTTGTAAAGTAGTCTCTGTGTGTGTGTTGCAGCAAGTAAAAGTGCGGAGTCTGAAGAGGCGGCAGCGGAGTGTGTGAAGTTGCCGTGTCCTCTGGCCATGTGGGAACTGGGCCACTGCGACCCGAAGCGCTGTACCGGACGCAAGCTGGCAAGGAAGGGACTGGTGCGCTGCCTCCGACTCAACCAGCGCTTTAACGGCCTCGTCCTCAGCCCCATGGGCACCAGATACGTTACACCTGCTGACAGGTGAGCTCTGCTGGAACTTGTGACTAAACATAGCTCAGACTTGGGTACTTACACAGAAGTTATCACCCACATTTATCAGGTTTAATATTACTGTACTTATTAGTCTGATCTGTGCTTATCAGGGACATTGTGGTTGAAGGCGGAGTCGCGGTGATCGACTGCTCGTGGGCAAGGCTGGAGGACACGCCCTTCAGTAAGATGATTGGCTCTCACCCGAGGCTGCTGCCTTATTTGGTGGCGGCAAATCCCGTGAACTATGGCAAGCCGTGCAAGCTGAGCTGTGTCGAGGCGTACGCGGCCACCTTCTGCATCGTAGGTAATCATCTCGTCACTGATTATTTTTCCGTACAATGTTACATGTCGGTATTTGCATAATTTCTTGTGTTGTGCTCATGTAGTAAATTTTTTGTGTGTGTTAGGTTTTCGGGACCTGGCTGTGCTCCTGCTGAGGAAGTTTAAGTGGGGTCTGGGGTTCCTCGAGCTAAATAAAACACTTCTACAGAGCTACGCCGCTTGCAAATCGGAGGAGGAGCTGCTCAGGGTGGAGAAGGAGTACCTCACGGCCTCCCCCTCAGAGGAAGAAGAGTTAGGTAAAGACCTTTTCCCCGTCTAACACACATCAAGTCAAGTCAAGTAGGCTTTTATTGTCATTCCAACCATATACAGTTAGTACACAGTGAAACGAAACAACGTTCCTCCAGGACCAGGGTGCTACATACATGTAACAACATAAATTTACAACATAAATTTTACATTTTTAAGTTACTCTAAAGAACTATCAATATCTATACAAAAATAGACAAAATAGACAAAGTGCACGTGCAATATGCAATCTGGCGGTGGTAAGTATGAGCACCGTTTGTGCCGGTGTCCATAAACTTTGCAAAATAAAAACGCTACGACACGACATAAACAATGTAGCACCATTTTGGCTCCGGAGTGGCCGCTGCGTGCTACTGCCGCGCCGCCATCTTGGTCTCTTAAAGAGAATCATTACTAGTGACTAGAAATATCCGCAATCGCCAACCGAGAAAAAGTTTAAAAGTCAACCATCAGCTTGAGAATTCATCAATGCTTACAGTTTTCTGGGATTCTCACGGGCCAGAAGTATTGGAACATTATCAGGAAAAAGGTTCAGCAATCAACAGTTCTCGTTACAGTGAGACACTTATTGAAGAGCTAAGGACTAAACTTCGGAATAAACGCAGAGGACCGCTGTCCAAAGGCGTCATGATCTCGCATGACCGTGCATGTCTGCCCACACTTGTACAGCCAGAGTGCAGATCATTTTCCACTCACTCTTGTTTGTTTAGAATTGAGGTTGCAAAATGCTGTTCCTCTATAATCATGCAGGTGGTGCTCTCTAAACTATTCACACATTGCCAGGGAGCACAGTTAGTGCACATTATTGGCCATGTTTGTTTAGAATTGTAACAAAAACGTATTATAATAAATATATATACACTTTACAGAACCACAATACAAATGGAATCGGCCACTAGGTATCATGATGATGGTGACTTGTCTGGTCCTTGGTGATTCCTGTTTATTTAACCTGGTGTTTAATTTTTGCTTGTGTGTGTGTTTTTGATGCAGATCCTTTTGACGTAGATTCAGGGAGAGAGTGTATGAACCTCAACAGACCACTCCGGTAAGAACAAACGCTTTACTGTACACTTACTTTGTTTATGATTTTACACACAGACCAATAATGCGCTCATTATACCAACACTATTCTGTCACTTCCTGCAAATTTGTTTCTTGTTTGTCGGTCACTACTATGGGGAGAAAACGTTGCTAATTTTCTTAACTCTTTTGTGCACTTAAGTGCGGAAGAGGAAGACAGTGAAAGTGGCGAGGCAGAGACGTCTGAAGAAGAAGAAGAAGAAGAGGAGGAGGAGGCGGCAGAGGAGGAGGAAGAAGAAGAAGCTGCTGAGGATGAGATAAAAGAAGTAAAGAATGTGAAAGATGACAGAAGTGAAGAAGACTCGTGAAGAAATACTTGCATGTATTGAGTGTCCCCCCCGCCCCCCAAAAAAACCGCTAGGGCTTGGGCAAAGTAGGTGGAAAAAGCTGAGAGGAGAAAAAACACCTTTAAGGAACATGACGGGGCGCTGATGTAGATTGTGTTCTGTGTGAATGCATGATGTCGCTGCTGTTCTGTCTAATAAGTAATACAGGGAGATGTACGTTAGCACAGAGACACAGAGTTGCTAAATTAACACGACATAGCTACAGTTGTGCATCTAGAAAATAGTAATTAAAGTGTGATGGACCTCTACAGAGTTAAACATGGATATTTTTGGGCCATGTTTCTCTCTCACACAGACCAATTTAATTATGATGATGTTTGGACATGAATCCAGCAGTAATGATAATGATGATCATTAATGTCTTTCGCTACACCGGTTAACAGACATCCTGTATTCTGAAACTTTTCTCACCACCACTGTACAGTATGATTAGAGATGGGTGTGTTTATACGGTCTGTTGTACAATTCCAGAGGAATAAAGCACTTATTCGTGTTCCTCTTTATAAGAGCTTTTGAGACCTTGAGTGCTGTACTTTAATGTTATCAATATTTATTGCTTATTAGTCTTTTTAGAAAATAAATAAATGTGTATCTGCTGACAATGTGTTTGTGAGTAATCATGACCATCCCATGATTAGTTTCTCATGAAATTTCTGATGATATACAAACTGGTTTATCATTTTTGCTTTTTTTTCCATCCATTTGTTTATTATATGTTTGTTGTTGTGGAACGCCCAAGGAACATGTTAGCTCCTGTTCAGACACGCGTCACAGCAGGTGTCACTTTCTCCTGGTTTTGTCACACATCTTGAGATACCCTCGGACACCATCGCTGAGTTTTGGGTGTGTAATCGTCACACACTGTTTCCCACATAACTGGTGGCTGGGTGATCGGTGCTCACACACTTGGTCTTGTTCAGACTGCAATCAAATCTGATTTGTTTCACTAATCTGATCTTTAGGGCTGACTGTCCGCACTGTTATTTCAAAGTGATCAGATCAGATTTGGTTCTGTTCAGGCTGGCAACCAAAAATCTGACATATTTTCGATCTGTCTGCATTGGTTGCTGTGGTAACGATGCCGCAGGCTTGCATGCAGAATAATATTTCCTCATACTGTATATCGTCCTTCCCGCTTTGCCTGTACTGATGTGTCTCTGTAAAGTGCTATCAGACATTTCACTTCATCCACTGCCCAGGGACTACTGTTCTCTATTTCCATACTGCGGTCAAGCCAGTCACTCGTCCTGATAACATGGTTAATTTAGCTGCACGGAAAATTCAAGGGTGCTTAGTGGTAATAGCGACAGAAGCAGAATAAGCTTCCACAAGCTCTAAAACATCGCAATTTTTATTTATGTAAATAAATATTTATTTACATCTCCATTTGTTTCAGCAGATTTTCCTTTAGGAATTCTTTTTTTTTTTTTTATCTGATTTTAAACCACCTCTAAACATGGATTGCAAAAATCAGATTATATGTGTTTTTTTCTGTTCAGACAGCATAAAAGTAATCTGAATCCAATCTGATTCTAATATGGACATGCCAGAAATCAGGTTTGGGCTGGCAGTCTGACTGGGGCCATTGATTTTTGTCTTTTCATTCGACCTTTTCGAATGTTATCAGGACCATGTCCTACCTGAGTGTGGGGTCTATAATAGTTTCTGGAAATTCACAGACACAATTGTTGTTGGCTTTTCGTGTGCTTGAGTTGATGGTTGCCACAACGGTCCATCCAATCCGCACAATGTCTTGACACAAGTTTCACAGGATGCCATTCCTGATGCTACGCTCAGGGCTTGGGCCCGACACTGCATCCAGTGGCCGGAGTTTGGGCATTAGATGGAAATTGAACTCAACCTTTTGCAGGGCAGGCGAGAAACCTACCATTGAGCCACCAATGCTCATATCCAAGACACCATTAATAGGGAGAAAAAAAATGGAGAATTTAATCTACCTTCTGAACCAATCAGAATTGATGAGCAGTTAATAGTGCCCAGTAATGCACAGTGGAACCTCGGCATACAAACATCCCGCCTTACAAAACTAAGAAAGAAACTTGCCTCAGTATACGAAGCATTTTCGGGATACGAGCAAACAAACTTTGGCAAACTGAAAACCGGTTGAGTTGCGCGTACGCTTGGGAGCCGTTCAAAACTTGGACGTGTGTGTGAAAAGCCAAGCGAAGCAAGCTTACATCTTTTTTGTGTTTTTTTTTTTTTTTTGCAAGATTTAGTGAAATCAGCATCATGGGTCCCAACAACAATAGCCAGGATGGCGTCAAGAAGAAAAGGGAGCCGCTTTCAGTTTTGTTTTTAAAGCATCCGGTGCCAAGATGAATCATAAATTAAGGTGAAGTGAGGTTTAATGTCTGTTTACGTCGCATTTTACTTAACTTATTTTATTTTAATTAATATGCAGAGGTACCACTGTATATGTATAACGCGCTCATCTGGTTTTTTTTTCACATATATCTCCTCTAGAGGGCGCGCGCGAGCTCACCGCGTCCGCACCTCTCCGTGACTGCGGTAACGTTGTTGTGGAATGACGTCACGGCGGTGAAATGCAGGCGCTGCGGCGGCCATGACTGCGAGCTCTGTGATTATTTAATCCGGATTAAATACTGGCGGAAAACGTCCATGGCAAGAGCCACGAGTCAGATGGTGAGTATCGGGGCTGTGTTCCCGGCGCTGGCTCGAAGCCGCCGGCTCGCGCGGCATGCACCGCGCCCGTTACGACAGCCTTTCTCCTGCCGGGCCTTTGGTTCAACCGCGGCGGCTAAGGCTAACACAGCTTAGCCTCTCTCTGCTCTGGGCTAACCTTGTCGGGTTTGTTATTTTATTCCGCAACCGTTTTCCGGTTTGGAACGCCTCGATTGGACGCTTTTTTTGCCTGTCCTCCAATCAACATTCAGCTCGTGCTGATGAAATCTTAAGTCAGGAGGCGTGGTTTAGCGAAAAACAGGTGGTAAATGAAAAATACCAGCTTTTTTTATTTTAGCATAACAGTAGTTAGCGTTAGCCGTCGTGTTTTAAATTTGTCACATGAATATTTATAAATCATGTGTTATATTATTTATGTCTCATTTAAGATCATTTCACCTGCGTCGCTGTCAAGAATTTTATCTCATATCCCCAGGGTTACATATTTACTAACGTCCGGCGAGCTAGGTTGCTAATTGCGGCAGCTAGCTTAATAAGCTCGGCTAATTTCTGTTACATTCCTAATAGATACGTTGAAGTAGTAATAGTGAAAACTTCCACATCTTATTGCGCCAGGTGTGTGGTTTAACTGTTCGTTTATTTCGACGTGGGGTTAATTAGCAATTAGAGTTAACGCCTTAAACCGGGCTCTGTGCTAGTTAGAGGGGCTAAGCCTAATTAACATGACACACACACACACACACACACAGATTAAACTTCGTCATTTCGCTCTTCTCCATTTTTAGAGAAAAGGAACGCGGAATGTTTGCGGTAGTTAGATAGTTGAGTTGGTTGGTCAGTCAGTTAGTTAGCTGTGGTGGAGTTAGCGAGGCCTCCGGCTAGTGAGTGGACTTTTGACTTGAAACACACACACCTCACAGTGTGTCTCTCTCTCTCCTGCTCTGTGTGTGTCACTGATAATATCACCGTGATGCAGCGAAACGGCTCGTGTTCATTTGTCATGCTTAGCTTCGTGCCTTATAGAAAGTGTGTGTGTTTGTGAGAGAGAGAGAGAGAGAGAGGGGGTGGGGAAGAGGACGGGTGTGTTCGACCTTCTGAGGAATCGTAAGGAGATGTTTGGGAATCGTGAACGCCCCACCCCCACACTCTCTCCCACCCCCACACTCACACACTCTCTCCCACCCCCACACTCACTCACTCACTCACTCACACACACACACACTGAGGTCCCCAGATGCCCTGAATCAAACTGACAGCACTGGGTTCCATTGTGCTGTTCACTTCAGAATGAGGACATTTAACTAACACACCTGTGTGAACAATTTACACTCCATTACAGGAAGAAAATGCACCATGTCAGGATGTGTCAAGGAAATTATTGAACTAAGATGTCGTATGATTCTGTTCTTAAGATGAATATCTTTGACGTGCAATGACGTTATACTCATTTTTCTATCTACACTATATGGACAAAATTATTTGGCCAAACCTGTTAATGATTGAATTCAGGTGTTTCACTCAGGCCCCTTATCCCTAGCGAAGGGTAATCTTAAGATACCAAGATATCTTGGACAATGCTATGCTTCCAACTTTGTGGCAACAGTTTGTTGAAGGCCCTTTTCTATTCCGACATGACTCCGCCCCAGTGCACAAAGCACGGAATATAAAAATATGGTTTGATGAGTTCGGTGTGGAAGAACTCAACCGGCCCTAACACAAACCCCTGATTTCACCTTTGGGATAAACTGGAACAGAGATTGCGAGCCAGGCCTTCTCATCCAACATCACTGTCTGACCTCAAATGCTCTACCGAATAAATGGGCATGAATTCCCACAGAAACACTCCAAAATATTGTGGAAGGGTGGAAGCTGTTATAGCTGCAGAAGAGGGACCGACTCCGTCTTGAAGTATATATATTTGGATTCATTTATTATATACATGTATAGCATTTAATAGTAATTATTAAGGAACAGCTGATGTTCTGCACCATGAGTACACAATGAGCAGCGTAATTCCACATAGGGCACATTACAAAACTCCACAACTCTGTTGCAAAGTGCTGACACTGTAGGGTTGCACGATTCGATAACTGCAATATTCATCTAGTAAATGTAATATTTAGTGTAGGTTTGTATATGTCGAGGCTAGCCGCAAATAAAGGAACAAAGCCCTATGTAAATTACCCACTGCGTGTTTATTATTACGTGTAATAATATATAATATATACTTTTTATCTGATTAATTGTGCAGCACTAAATAAAATATTAGGGAATGTGTGTTCCATGTACATCCGTGTATGTTGTTACTATAGAAACGATGACGTATTAGAAAGTTCAGGGAGTCAGAACTGTCTTACTAGCAAGTAAATCGCCTTCTGACGCAATTGAGAATTCAGCCGTAGTAAATAGAGGTAAAGGCATGACACAAAATGTTTCCAGGTCCTCATGAAATGTGGTAAAACTTGTATTAATAGCACCGCTATTGTGCGTTTGCTTTAAACTGGATTTGTCAAACACTTGGTGGACTGTTGACTCTCATGCTCTGACTCTTCGTTTGTTTGTTTGTGCAGTACGATGTCGTACCCCTCCACGCCTCTGGTCTCTGCCCGTGTCCATCCATGGTAAGAGGTCAGCAGGAAGTACCCCATCGTCACGGCAACAGTATGGAGGGCCAGGCCCCGCCTCCTCAGCCGACTCAGCCACGCAAGAAGAGACCCGAGGATTTCAAATTCAGCAAAATCCTGGGAGAGGGCTCCTTCTCTACGGTACGTTCAGTCAGATTCAGAGGCTTCGGATGTTCCAGTCAGCCTCCAGCGCTTGCTTCGCATCGACAGATTAAGTTTACGTTAGCTCGCCATCTAGTGTGAGCGTATGATTATGAGCTAAAATCTTTTTGTACATCACGAGTGTTTCTATTTATACATTTTCATTTTTCATTTCATTTTTACTTATTACGGAATTCCATATATGGGCTCAAAGACACGCCCACATTCTCATCTTTGGAATCTTAGAAGTGGAGAATTTTGTATTAGTTCATTTTAATTTCCTACCGAAAAAAAAGATGAGGGAACGGGACCAGACTCTTAATCATTTTCTAGCTAAATATTCTGCTTCTGAATTGAGGAAACATGGGTCAACAAGTCAGAGACTTTTTTTTTTTGTGCTCTGATGAATAGTCTGTGTGTGTGTGTGTGTGTTCGTGGTTGTAGAAATTTGTCAAAAGGAAGTGATTTTCTAATTTCAGCTCTGTTGCAGTAAAGGTGATGCAACTGATGGATTAGACTCAGTGTGGAAGTGTTGCACGTCAAATTCTTACAAGTTCAGGAAAGCCTCAAGTCAGAAAAAAAAACGTTGTGTACATTTGCGTGATCACTCATCATCATGTTAAATTTTCTGTTCTAGTGTAAAATCAGTCCCCTGCCATATTTATCTGATATCACCCAAATGCGGATGGGTTCCTTGTGAGGGCTGTTACGGAAAATGTAATGAACATCATCTAACCAATCAGAATCAAGAATTCGGCAGGGCGGCTCAAGTGGCTCTAGGTATAGGATTACTGTAATGACCTTAAAGGAATTATTACAAAATAAATATTTTAAAAAACAGCAACGCGCACATGCTCGCTCTTACAAATCGCCTGCTCTGGTCTCTTACTCATACTCGCCCACAGACAGACCCACTCGTTCTCACTGTGTCATTAAGCAATGATGAAAAGCTCTTCAGTCTTCTCCCATAACGACAGCTTTGATGCAAATGGCGTGTGTGTGTGTGTGAGAGAGAGAGAGCAGGGAGGATGGATGGATGGATAAATAGATAGAGGGACTCTGGTGAATCGAATGCAATAGGATTTTAATTTTGTATTTGTTGTCTTTCCGTGTTGTAGGTTGTCCTGGCGAAAGAACACTCGACGGGGAAAGAATACGCAAGTAAGTAGTTGTCACATGATTTCAAACAAACCGCATCAGGTGTTCTCAGACCACATCATAAACCCTTATTATTATAAATTTTTTATCATGCCCTAGATATAAAAATAAATAAATAAAGAACAGTGCGTCAAGCTCCGTCTTTGAGTGACATTGTGTCAGTAGCTTGTCGTCTACCAAACATTCCACTAGAACTACTTGGGATGTAAATGCTGCACAGACGACAGTCCAGTGTGTCAGTCCAGTTGTATAAATTAGCTTCCTTCTGGAAGTGTAATGTTGTCTGAAATTTTGTGTGCAGTTAAGATCCTGGAGAAGCGCCACATCATGAAGGAGAACAAGGCGCAATACGTGAAAAGGGAGAGGGACGTGATGTCCAACCTGGATCACCCGTTCTTCGTCAAACTATACTTCACCTTCCAGGACGAAGAGAAGCTCTGTATCCTTTGTGACACTGTAGAGTAAGAGCTTGTACACGGTGCGCCAGCAGTAACCTCATGTCGATGTTTTATAGAATAGTTTCCCCCCCAAGTGTGACTCATGATTTTTATGGGGTTGTACGCGTATAAGCAACAATGGAGCGCCGGCCCCTCAGCAACTTCTCTTTAAACATGATCAGCTGACCCTGCGTCACCGGGATTCCCCTCGTGATTTGGAGAGAAAATCTAGCGAGAGTAAAAACGCAGAACCAAAACAACTGAAGGGGCGGGACATCATACGGGAAGAGGTTATAAAGTATACAGCACCATATCAAAAATGATCATCGGCTTTATTTAAAAGAAAAAAAAAATTATGTTGCTGTGCTACATGTTATCAAGGACGGCAGCGATAATAAAACGGAGCCGTTTTCAGTTCAGAGGAATCGTAAATTAAGGTTAATTGAGGTTTAATGTATATTCATTTCATATTTGACTTCATTTACATGTCTTCTAAATATTTTGATTAGGGGTGCTCCGATTGATCGGTCGCCGATCATAATCGGCCGATAATTGCTGTGGGAAGTTTGATCGGCAGTCTATAGATGATAGTGACGCAAAACTCAGATGATGCAAAACTCGCGAGACATTTTTTCGGCTGATAAAATGGCTTCACCGCTCTGGCAATTCTACGTCTTGTGTGTAAAAAGACAATACATTAGCAATCTGCAACCTGTGTAACAAGACAATTCCATGAGGCGGGAAGCACCCAAAGCATTTTAACACCACGAACCTCATCAGACATTTGAAGGTTAGTCACGTAAAGGAACACGAGCAGTTTTCAAAGTTGGCCAGCGCTAAGAGAGCGGGAGAGTCGTGCGCTGCCACTCACTCAGCTGTCGGTAATCCCCCTATCTCACCTACGCGGTTTTGCTCGGTAGCTGTAAGTACGGTTCATCATTATTATCCACGGGTTTTGGCGCTGTGATTACGTTTCCATCTTTCCGCGCGAAAAGTTAAACATGTTTAAAAATAAAACATGTTAAATTTTTTGCCGGTCCTTGCAGAACTTCCAGCGACTCGTGTCCTGCTTGTCTGTTATTTTATTTATTTTTATACAATCTACAGGAAAGTTGTATTTTTCAAGCTCTAAGCTGTTCCCAATTACTAACCAAGCACAGGCTGCTATGTTTTAAGTTGACGTGTTGCACATGTTGCTTGCCAATAAATACAGTTGTTAATTCATGATATTGCTCGGAGATCGGTGATCGGCCCTAAAAATCCTGATCGGAGCACCTCTACTTCTGATTGTTTTTATGTGCAAAATATGATTATAGTGTTAGAAATGGCTAATATTGGTTATATTTTTGGGTGGAATAATCTGGAACGGATTGTCTGCATTTACCTTATTTCCTATGGGAAAATGCGCTGCGCAATACGGAATCTATAATTGGGAACTCGCAGAACGGATAAAATTTTTCGTAAGCCAAGGTTCCGCCGTATTAATAACATGGCTTATACATTATATATGTGATATACCATTACGAACATACTTCCTGAGCACTAAGCAGATTTCGGCCTGAGCTATGCTAAGAACGGCGAGTTATTAAAGTACATCCGCAAGATCGGCTCCTTCGACGAGACCTGCACGCGGTTCTACTCGGCCGAGATCGTCAGCGCGCTCAAGTACCTGCACCAGAAGGGCATCATCCACAGGTCAGAGTCATGAAGCGCCAAAGAGCACACGCATCACTGGATAAACACATACGTTGCTTGTGTGTGGAACTCATCTGATGTGTGTGTGTGTGTGTGTGTTTCTGCAGAGATCTGAAGCCAGAGAACATTTTGCTCAGCGAAGACATGCACATTCAGATCACAGACTTCGGCACAGCCAAACAGCTTTCTTCTGACAGTAGGCAGGGTAAGACACACGCTTATAAGAAGAACATGTTCCCATGTTCTTACATTACACCAATTGTGTTACCAAATAAGCACAGAACCAATTGCGTGTCAGAGAAAGGTAAAATCCACAGCTTCACCTCTGACTGTTTTTACTTTCGTCACTCATTCACAGCTCGAGCGAATTCATTCGTCGGTACGGCTCAGTACGTCTCACCAGAGTTACTGACGGAGAAATCGGCCTGTAAGAGGTAAGCACTTGGTTACGGTAACGTTTCACGTTCGTGTACTGACTGATTAATTTTAATATGACACTTATTTTTACGACCCGTGTTACTTCTTCAGTTCGGATCTCTGGGCGTTAGGCTGCATTATTTACCAGCTGGTTGCCGGGCTACCACCATTCAGAGCGGGGTAAGTGTGTGTGTTTGCACTTCCTGAATGTGGGAACATGGCTGATCGATTACTAAATACAGTGGAACCTTGGATTACGAGCATTATTCGTTCCGGAAGTGGGCTCGTATTCCAAAACACTCGTAAACCAAATCATCATTTCCCATAAGAAATAATGAAAACCCAAATTATTCGTTCCACGGCCCCAAACAAATTAATCTGCAATTTACCTTTAAAAAAAAGTACAAATAAATCCTGACCAATAAGTGTTTCCGTTGGTGCGCGCAGTGTGTGTGTGTGTATCTGTGGAAGAGGTGAGAGAGTGGCGCTCGGTGTCAAAATAAGAGTCGCATGTGTGATACATGATACTCGGCGCTCGTAAATAAATTTTTATTCAGAAACCGAGCAAGTATTAATTAAAAATCTTTGCTCGGTTTGCGGAACACTCGTAAACCACGTTACTCGCAATCCGAGGTTCCACTGTAGTATTTATTACTATAATTTTTCTAATTTGTCAGATAAAAAGAATGTTATAATGAAACATTCAAGTTGACGTGTTTACAATAACCTGTGAAACTATATTTCAGTGTAAACAGTAGAGATGGAGATGGAGTAGAGATACTGAAAAATATATTCAGTTATGTGCGGAAATTCATGTCTCGCCAAACTGCCTCCAAATATTCTACTTTTTTTTTTCCTTTTCATTTATTAACGTGTTTGCATTTGAGGTGGAAAAAACGTTGCAGTTCCTCTATAATCCTCCACTTTAAACTATACAGACGTTACCAGATTGATGGAAGCAAATTATCTGCCAAGTTAAAAATAATTAAAATAATTAGTATCCAATGAGAATATTTATAAAATCCTGATACTGCCAGAGTTGCAATACAAATCGAATCGGCACCGAGGTATCCTGATGTATATCGTGTGCTCCCTGACGAAGGTTTTTAACGCTTCCGAGAAACAACACTTCTGGGGAAATAATTTCTCAAATCTTTGTTTGTTTAAACCAAATCAAAATGAGGACAGTGCCTCAATGACATGCGTTGTGTAATTTTAAGAAAAAGATAACAGAAGAAAAGAACGATTCAGTCACCTATTGCAAGTCTTTTATGTGGCAATTCACATATCGCCAGACTATTCAAATTCTGTATTGTTGCAGTTGAGGTGGTAAAATGTTGCTGTTCCTCTATGATCCTGCAGGTGGTGCACTTTAAACTATTTACACATTGGTAGGCAGCACAATGTCCTGTGTGGATTATTGCTTCAGATTCTAACATATATATAAT
>QMIH01000006.1:71212-110538 GCA_003987875.1 Clarias batrachus | reverse complement strand
AAAAAAAAAAAAAAACTGAACAAAAAGAGACAGGAAACCATTGCAATCATCGCCTCAGTGCAGAACTATGGGTAATGTAGTTCTGAGGGTAATCCCCCCCCCCCTTCTCCCTCACAAGGCCCTGAGCCAACAGCGCGACTGATTTTCAGTTCTTACTTCTTTTTGTTTGTTTGTTTTCCTTTCAAATCGTCTGCAATGGGATATTGACTTTGCGTATGTTCCTGAGTGGAGACATGATCAGGTGTGTGTGTGTGTGTGTGAGAGAGAGATGATGATTGGATGCTTGACTGTGTGTATGTGTGTGTGTATGCACATGTGGTTCCTTCTTTCACTTGGGCGTTTTTAACAGGAAGGAGATGAGTGTGTGTGTGAGTGAGTGTATGAACGTGTGGGTGTGTCTCCTCTTCCTGGTTGGTAACTGATGACTGTGATGTATAGTTGATGTAATATTGAACTTGGAGGCGAGTGCGGCGAGGCGACTCTTGGATCCGGGTTTTGTATTTTTATTCTTATATAAGGTTATTCGGGCTCGTCTCCGTTTCGGAGGCCCGGCTACTCTGTGTTATTTAAATTCTAATATATGAGAATCATATTTGGATTGAAGTCACGTTCGAGGGCCTTGCTGTGTATGTTTTTTGAAATGTAAAGCCTTTGAATGTGAAGAATTATTGTAAACTATGATATTTTACAGCTTTTTCTTTGTTCATTTTTTTTTTGTTTGTTTGTTTGTTTTCTTCTTACTATATCATACACATTTTCTATTTGCTCAGTGATCGACTCATATTCTGATAATTTAAAGCCTTTGTCAATCACAGGCCCGGCCCATGCTTGCGCAAGCGTGCGTGCGTGTGCACGCATTGTGACAGAAAAGAGTGAGTGAATGAGTGAGTGTGTGTGTGTGAGCACATGTGACCGGAGCCTGCGTTTGCGTTTGGCGCTGTGTGTATTTTTCCTCGTCCAGCTCTCGAGCTTGACGCCACCTAGAACTGAAATAAAGCATGTAGGGGTTTAGGCCGACAGAAACTTCGCCTCCTGTCTTTCTTTTTGTTTGTTTGTTTGTTTGTTTTCCTGCACAAAGTGCCCTGTCCATGTTTCTAAATCTGAACTTTGTCCAACATGTCCTTTTTTCCAGCACTAACACAGCCTCCGTAATGCCTACCTGTTTCTTTTAGTTTAACTGAATGAAGACCTGCGCGTATAGACACCCTGATGTTGCCAGATTGAGACGACCTCATCATTTCAGACACACTAATATGTCATGCACTCACTGGAGCTCAGACTCCAATGTCGTGTACATTGCAATTTCTTGACTGTTTCTATTTATTCATAGCTGATAACCGGAGGTGGGAAAAGTACACAAATCCATTACGTAAATGCAGATATGCCTTGGGGCTAATATTCCCTAGGCCATCTCTCTGGAGCGCTCCACAACAGGGTTCCCACTTACACCAGAGTCTCAGTGACAATGCCTCTACTGGCCTACAGGGGGCAGCAAGATCAAATGCTGTTTAAGCCCAAACAGTGCCTGAGAGGACTTTCATATTAGAAACATTTCTATCACCTCTGTATTGTTTAGCTAATAGCTCTAGTTCTAATGATTCGTTATAGTGTATATTCAGATATGAGACATGAGGCATTTAAGCCACGTGACAGGTCGGAGCTGACTGCCAGACCACAGAGTCACTGGTGCTTTCAGAGAAAATGGCTTAGTTAGAAATGTTTTCCTTCATTCCGCGTCACTGGTGAACCAAATGTAGCACTCAGCATGACAAAGCTTTAAAACTGTAACTATCGTAATATGACACATGCTTACCTTCATGCTAGTCACGGACGAGGAAGTCGTGCAGCAGGACGTCAGGTGTGATCTGTCCATATTTAGCATAAAACCTGTAGCTCAGCTTCTTCTGTTTCTCCTCACTAACCATCATGATCATGTCTGCATCATCACCCTGCAATTAAGCAGCCGCGGTGGCTCACTTCGTTACTGACGGGGTACGAGGCGGATGGGTAGACTGTTGATGTGTGTATTTCTCCTGGTAGGACACACTGGATTCGAATTTTACGCATAAATATGTGCTTGCAATTAAAAGGAGCCCACAGAACCTGCAGCATTAGTGCGGCGCCACCACAGCAGACAACATGAACAGTAGTGTTCGAGCAGCACTTCTCCTTTACAAATGAAGAATACAAATTAATTGATTGATTGAAAATATTAGGGAAGTGTCAAATGGATGTGTGTATGTATTTATTTATTTCATTTCTAATGCTGTTACACTATTGAGCATCGTCCAAAAGGTCAATGCATAGGTCATTATTATACAACATTGTACTGTACACTTATAAACAGAAAACTAATAATTAGCACACAAGCAACAATGAAGAAGCAATATCACACTCGAGGTCATGCCAGCTGTGATGCGGTCCGAGGCACAAGGCACATCAGCTGTTGCCTGATCCACTACTGATCCAGCACAACAACGGCCCAACCTGGACTATGATGCTTTTATACAACCGCTCCACAAACACCATTTATTATCAGCAGATTATGATTTGTTTGTTTGTTTAACACGTATCCTTTCACGACTTGCAGAGCTGACTAGCCGCGTCTAAAGTTAGTGTAATTGGAGAGCAATTTGGGATTAAGCCTCGTGTTATGAGCTAGTTAGCTTTGCAGCCATAAATTAAAGGTTTAGAGGCGATTCAGAACGGCTTAGAAGCAGTTACTAAGGAGACAGCATGTTGTTTAAGGTGACATAACGTTATCAGATGTGGTTTTTTTTTTTTTTTTCCCTCGACTTTTTTTGCAATTTTGTTGTGTCCAATTCCTCCCCGTCACTAGGGGGCTCCCACACTAAGGCAACTCAGTCGGGAGGGTCGAAGACTATCACGTGACTCCAACCGACCGCATAACGCACACCAAGTACCTCTCATCCCTCCCCTCTGAGAGAGCTCGGCCAATCAGCTCCCTCTAGATCAGGGGTCTCAAACTCAGTTCCTGGAGGGCCGCAGGCCTACAGAGTTTTGTTCCAACCCTGCTCCAACATACATACCATGTAGTTTTCAAATAAGCCTTAATGACTTGTTTAGTTGGATCAGGTGTTTTTAATTATGGTTGGAACAAAACTCCGTAGGGCTGCGGCCCTCCAGGAACTGAGTTTGAGACCCCTGCTCTAGATCTCCGGCTGCGAGAGGTTACAGCACCACCCGGGATTCGAACTGGCGATCTCCGGATGATAGGGCGAGCACTGCACCACTCGGAGGCCCATCAGATGTGTTTTCTTGCTGAAAGTGCTTCTGTGACCGGATTTGAATGTGAGTTTTGGCAGGCAGTTAATATCACCTACTTTCACCCACGCTGCGACCGACAATGTGAACAACCGTTATTAGAACACCTGGAATGCCGAATGCTACCAGCGTTTTAACGTGACAGTGCTGTTACTCTCTATTACCAGCATGCTTTTTGTCCAGAGTATTCAGTCGAAACTAACAGTTATAAAAAATAACATTTACAAGCAATAAACTCAACATCAAAAACACTAGGACAATCAATCATGTTTTCTTCCAATTCATCCAACTGGATAAAACGTTTTCTAATACATTTTAGATTTTGGTTTTCACATAATCGCTTGTGTTTTAAACTTTGACAAGACAGGAAAAAAAAAAAAAAACAGTTTTAACCTTCCCAACAGTAACTTTGGTCCGCGTCATTAAGTACATCGCGACAGTGATGCAGCAGGGCTTTAATGTTTTACTTCACCGCTCCAATTCTCTCTTCTCCTCACCTGGTCGCTCTGCTCAAAGAAGCTTCCAAAGCAGTCACTGCTGTTCTACTCAGCACCTTGTTGGTCACTAACTATTCTATATCTGAGCATAAAGAAGTTGTACAAGAGGGTATCAGAAAGTTTTGAAACAAGTTTTGTAACACGCCAACTGACGGTCACAGGGAGCAACGACCTTCAAAAGTCAGTGTTTCAAAGCAGACATCGTCCTGTGTACATCGGGAGCTGTGCAACTGCTGCCACTCTGACCACGTGCATTACCAGGTCTGCAATTTACAACAAAAAGCGGGTGTGACATTCTGCGTGAAACTGAGCAAATCTGCCACAGAGACTTTCAACAATATTCAGCAAGGTTCCGGCGATGCTGCACCGCTCGAGTTGTTCGAGAACATCACTGGGAGACGATGAGGGATCAGGAGGACCTCCAACGAGCTCAACCCCTAGAAAATGTTGATACCGTTTGGCAACGTTGCCGCCGTTGTCGGTGTGTCGTACAGAGCAGTCCGGGCGGTCCTCACGTGTGATTTGAACATGCGCCGTGTTGCTGTTCGTCCCCAGGCTGCTGACCCTGGAGCAGAAAGAACATCACGTCCAGGTCTGCTGAGAACTCCGGATGTCGGGTCCTTCATGTCGAGCATCGTTACCGGAAACCTGGGTGCACGACCCTGAGACGAAGCAACAGTCTACAGAGTGGAAGAGCTCGGCAATCCCCACGACTGGAAAAGCCTGAGGCAGGACGGGAGCTCAACCGAGCGCATGGGCGTCTGCTTTTTCAACATTCACAGGATTCGTCCCCAGGGGCCAGTGAATTGGAACGCACCTGAGCGAGGACATACGGTGAAAGCGACCGGAACTTTGTGATTCCCCCTCATATAGCCGTGGTGCATTCTGAGGCTTTGAGGCCATGAGTTGTTTTTTTTTTTTTTGTTCAAAACTCAACTAAAGTGACGTCAAATGTTGCTTACCCACAATGCTTGGAGCTGTTCACCACCACAAAAGTGTCCCTCGGTGACGTCAGCATGACAAACAACCTGTAACTTCCCACATGAGAAGCCAAAAAGAACATCAACAGATCAGATCAGAGTTACTACTAATCACATGACAAACATTTCAGTGTGTGTGGTGACGTCACTCGGAGAGGAGGTCTCACAGGGCGCGAGGGATTCTGTCTGATCTGGCAACCAGGAGATACTGTGTGTGTGCGTGTGTGTGTGTGTGTGTGTGTGTTTTCACTCGCTGTAATGTGAAGAAACAGAGCAGACATGCGACCAGCTTGAACTTGTTCCCACTTTTGCATCCAGTTTTTTCCCCCCGAAACTCAATGTGACACAGACCGGCTGAGCTTCGCGCGCTCTGGGAGACACTGAGACAGAGACAGACGGACAGACAGATGGACACCGCCGCCGCGGCTCCGGGTCCGAGTCCGTCCGCGTGCAAGCTCGCCGGCTCGTCTCGGTGGGTGAGGCTCAACGTGGGGGGCACTTACTTTCTCACAACCGCGCAAACTCTGTGCCGGGAGCCCAAATCTTTCCTGTACCGACTCTGCCAGGAGGATCCCGAGCTGCACTCAGACAAGGTACCGCACTACAGCGTCTCACACACACACACACACACACACACACACACACACACACACACAGCACCTAATTAAACCAAGTAAGAGCTAAACTGTACTACTTCTAGCCTGCAGCAGCATGACCATCAATACACTCATATACATTCAGGAATTTATTCTTTTAATTATTATTGTAATTATACAATTTTTGCGAATAATAAAACATAATTTCCTTAAAGCACCAGAGTGGACGTGAGAAAAACAAACCTAAACATACTAAAAACAAAACCAGAAAGACCAAATAAATTAATAAAGACAACCATACAAATACAGTTACTCCAAAAATGATAATCAACCCAGAAAAAAGTGAAAGAACATTAAAAACATGGCACAAAACAACGTGTAAACGAATACACAAGGACAAAAACACAACAAAAATCAGAAAGTTCAGAAATGCACCCTCACAAAAACATGAGAACTGTTTCAAAAATATGGTGATAAAACCAAACTATGTAAGTAAAAAAAAAAAAAAAAAGCACAATAAATAAAATTCTAAAAGTTGACAACAAATTCAGAAATACAAACTCAAAAACATAAAAGCAATAAAAAACAATGGACAATGAACTTCACCATCTCCATAAAATAAAATAAAAAACACAAGTTAAAAAGATTTAAAGAAAAAAATTAACACAACAACAACTGTTTTAACTAATAAACAAATAAAAAAAAAATACAACCTCAAAAACATGATAATGAATATGTTCAGAAATACAACCCCGTAAATAAAAAAATAAAAAACACTTTTAATCTATTGAAACATGACAATCAGTTTTCACAAGTTTTAGAAATCATAACAATAAAAGCACAATAAATGAAAAATCAGAAACTTGAACGCAAATTTAGAAAAACAACACCAAGCACATGAATCTGCCAAATGCCTAAATGTAAATGAACCCCAAAAATACAGAAACATGACAAATTCATAATTATAACAATGAAAACAAGTAACAAACTCCAAAACACAATAATAATTTTTGTAGCACAAAAAGCAAATAAAATTTCAATAGCAAAAAAATTCATCAGACACATACAGTAAATTCTAATACTGTGCGTCATTACATTAGTAAGAAGAATGGACAAGGCTATCGGTCTGTATAATCCTATAACAAGTTCATCTCTTCATGCAATTGCACCAATAACAGTGAATTTTTTTTTCAAACTCTGTAAGATGAAATAAAAAACTAAATTGAATCTAAACATTTTATATTTTTGCACCTGTTAGTGGATTTGACAAAATTCTAAACATAAAAAAATTACATGATTACTGTATATTCAATGAAAATATGTGCATATTAAAGTAGTAGACGTAAGCATGGTTCTATAAACGATTAATTCCTAGTTATTATAATAATATAATAGAATAATTAATAAACCTATTTACATTGTTTCAACTTAAGTCATGTTTATTTAAATCATTAAAGCAGCATATCATGTGTATACAAGCCTAATAATATGTGTAACATGATACGTATGATAACTTTATAACCTTGGGTAAAAGCTTATTGTTTGTGTTTGATCGCACACCCTTGTAGATTTTATAGAGCAAAACTGTCCCACTTTTAAATCCAACAATTCCTTTATTTAAAAATGTGCATATAGTTTAATTACACCTGTTTACATAAAGAAATATTATTATTATTATTATTTCTTTATGAGTTTATTTATTTTTGCAAAGTCATCACTAAAGTCTGAACTAACATCATCATTTAAATATACAGTGACATCATTCTCACCAGGATCTCCCAAAGAATTCCCAATGAGAGAGGCTGTTATAAACACGATTAATAGGCCACCTTTCATTTTCTGCATGATTAGAAATGGTTCAGTCAGGCATGAAGAGAGAGAGAGATGTAACATGCTGTATAAAAACAACCTGATACAACAACAGTGTCACGCTTTCACCCACAACTTTAAGAAAATTCAACTTTAAGACAATTGCTAGCGACAGAATAGTGAAAAGAATCAACGTGGGATAAGGGGTAGGGGTTTGTTTCTGTAAAGAAAAATAAGAAGAAGATGAGAACAGCCAGATATGTTTGAGCTTGAAAAGAACGCTACAGTGTTTTAAGGGTTAGGTTTGTAACATTTTGAACTTTGCGTTGAATCTATTTGTGTTTGGCTGCTTTGACATTACCAATTTTATGTCACATACACAACCATCCACAGTATAACATGCAGTGAAATGCTTATGTCACTATTTACAGCCACGGTGAGCAGAAAAGCATCTCGGAATGCATAACATTTTAAACCTTGAGGGCTACAACGTTGCAAAAAAGCCTCGGGTTCCACTCCTTTTAAACGTTTAAAAATATAAAATTAAGAAAGTGAGTCATTCGAACGTATGCATTTTGTTAAATAAAACTAATTATTCAATTATGACACAAGAAATGGCGCCGGATAAACGAAGGATTGGCCGGTCTGTCTTGCCGAGATATGAGCCTTAAACAAATTGCTCAAGCCTTAGTGTTCAGGGTCAGGGGTAGCTCAGTGGTTAAGGCATTGGACTACTCAGTTGTGATCACTTGCCGCTCGTGTGTCAAAATAAGAGTCGCATCCATGATGCATGATACTCGGCACTCGTAAACCAATACTTTTGCTCGGTTTCCAATTAAAAATTTATTTAAAATATTTGCTTGTCTTGTGGAACACTCGTAAACCACATTACTCGCAATCCGAGGTTCCACTGTATATATATATTTACAAGATAGATAGATACAGATTACACAAAATGTGCAGAATGTGTAAACTGAAATTATACTAAACAGTATGTTTAAAAAATATATATTAAGAAAAAAGGGTAAGATATGGCGTGTGGGTACAACACCGTCACGCAGGTCTTCCCTTTCACCCATGAACAAGAGTCTGTCTCTCGCACAAATTCTTCATCTAAATTCTCACTGAGTGGACAAGATGAACCCTGGGGCTTTGGGGTAGCTGCAGTGATGAATGATGTTCAAATTAACATTTTATTTGTCATGTATACAACCATACCATGATGATATGCAGTGAAATGCCTGTGGCCTAAAATTGAAAGATTTCAGTACAATGGGGAAAAATTGCACTAGGGAGTAGAATTAAACTACAAATAGAATTTTCCAAGAAAAAGAAAAAGTTTAGGCTGGAAATGTACGTTATTTTATTTATTTATTTATTTATTTATTTTACAAACGTTACAGAGCGAAATATAATTAAAATAGAATTATATATATGTTACAGGATGTACAGGATTCTTGTTAACTTGGGTATAAAATGTATGAATACAGAATTGTGTAAAAAAAAATGTGTGTGGGCGTGACAGCAGCAGTATGACTGAAAGGTGAAATGTGAAATGGAATGAATGTTCACATGTAGAGCATCTGAAATCCACTTTCATTTGAACTTCTGCATTCTCGAATTTCTTTTAACCCAATAAACCTGATCAATATGCTTTACACATTACAGATACGGAGTCCCTGCTCCCTCACATAAATCTTTCAAGCCGCTAAAGCATTTTCTGCATTAAATCCCACAGATGCTTTTATCCAAAGTGATGTAAAGTGACGTGGTGTCCTGGGGTTTTAACTCGCAGCAGCGCGAGTCATATTTTTTTCAAAGGCTTTTTGAGCTACAATGGTATTTTAGTGCAGATGGATTTTAACATTTCAGACTTCAACTGTCCCCTGTCCCCTGTCCCCTGTCCCTGTCTCCAGCTGCTACTCCTCCTTGTATGGCCTAATTGTAGATTATAATCTCAAAAGATTCCAAATCCTCACCGATCCCATATAATCCCGCTTTTTCCGGCCATTAACTCCCAAAAGAAATCCGTGCCCGGATTAACACTTATCCACCTCCTCCTAAAGCACTGTCGCATTTTTTAAATATTTATTCCTGTAATGGACCACAATGCAAGCTATAGAATGTAAGAATATAATAATGCAAATTAACCGCTGTACCCAGAATATAATTTTTTTATTTTTCTAATTGGAAAAGTGCATATAATAAACATCATAAAAATAGGAATATTATACCAACTGGTGAAAAGCATATTATAACTATAAGTATGTTTTATGATGAATTGGGAACAGCACATCTAATATAAAGTCTCTAAAGGGAGGCAGAAGATAGAGGACTGCTCTTCTCATGAGCAATGCACACACACACACACACACACACTCAATGTGTGTTTTATTCATGAACCTCCTGCTATTAAGAAGCAAGCTGCTGGTCTGAAGTGAACACACTCCTCTGTGCATTAATATTTAACCTCATCTGCCATGGACGGGTATTTCAGATATTAGACCACACAATTGTGTATTTTATAGTGGCAATGTACTTTAAAACTTAAGCTTTAATGTGTGTGTGTCCGGCAGGATGAGGTGGGTGCCTATTTGATTGACAGAGATCCAGTGTATTTTGGGCCTGTGCTGAATTACCTGAGACACGGCAAACTAGTCCTCAACAAAAATCTGACTGAAGAAGGTATACACACACACACACACACACACACACACACACACACACACACACACACACCTTATGTTCCACTGCATATAAGGTAATCCAATGTGCCATGCGGTTGCTAGGGTGTTTCCAGGTGGTTGCTAGGGTGTTACTAGGTTGCTTCTATATTATTTTACGAAGTTGCTAAGATGTGGCTACTGTAGGTTGTTTCCTCTGGCCTGGACCTCGCTAGTGTTACATGGTCAGTTGCAAGATGGTTACTGTGCTATTTAAATGAGTTGCTAGGGTGTTCCTATGTGGTTATGTTACCGTAGGTGGAGGCTAGGGTGTTGCTGCGTGGGTGCTATGGTATTTTAGGTGCTTTCTGTGTTATTTTAGTTGGTTGCTATATCATTGTTCCTATGCCATTTTAGGTGGTTGCTACATTACTTTAGAAAGTTGCTTGAGTGTTGCTAGGTGGTTTGGCCCTTTGGCCTGGACCTTGCTAATGTGCACTGTCAGTGCTTAACCCTGTCGCTGGTTTTGACCAGTTCCACCTGACCGCCAACACAAAAGATCTGAGACAACATTGTGCACAGATGGACCAAAACTGGAGTGTTCTTATGTCTGCATGATTATCCCTTACCCTGATGCTCCAGACATACAATTTGCCTGTTACTGCATGTGTGTGCTTTCAGTTTTTAAATCTTGGATTTGTTCTCTGCTCGATCCGTTTACATAAGTATTGCTTTTGTGTGTCTCATGTTAAAATACTAATACCCTGTGGCTATAACTTATAGTGTAGTTCACTATGGCGTGAAAACAAGATACTAAGTTTTGGCCACTACGTACTAAGGCATGAGAACAAGATACTATGTAGTGGCCACAACTCACTTAGACGTGGAAACAAGATACTCTGTTGTGGCCATAACTTACTGAGGTTTGGGAACAAGATGCTACGCTGTGGCCACGACATACTAAGGTGCAGGAACTATGTTGTGGCCATGACTTACTAAGGTGAGAGAACAAGATACTACGTTGTGGCCACAACGTACTAAAACTTACTAAGACATGGGAACGAGATACAAAGCTGTGGCCATGACTTACTAAGGCATGGGAATGAGATATTGTGTTATGGACACAAATTACTAAGGCATGGGAACAAGATATTATGCCATGACTTACTACGGCACAATTCTGTGGACACGACGTACTAAGGCGTGAGGACAAGACACTATGTAGTGGCCATGACTTACTAAGGTGCAGAATCCAGATACTATGCTGTGGCCATGACTAACTAAGAATCGGGAACAAGATACTATGTTGTGGTCACGAGTTAGTAAGACATGGGGAAAAAAATATTTAGTGGCCACGACTTACTAAGGCGTGGGAACAAGATACTATGTTTTGGCCAATACGTACTAAGGCATGAGAACAGAATACTATGCTGTGGCCAAGACTTAGTATCTTGTTTCCATGCCTTAGTAAGTCATGGCCACAACATACTGTAGTATCTTGTTTCCATGCCTTAGTATGTTGTGACCGCGACTTAATAAGGCAAGGAAACAGGATACTATGTTGTGGCCATAACCTGCTGAGGTTTGGGAACAAGATACTACGCTGTGGCCATGACATACTAAGGCGCAGGAATTATGTTATGGCCATGACTTACTAAGGTGAGGGAACACGATACTACGTTGTGGCCACAACTTACTAAAACTTACTAAGACATGGGAACGAGATACAAAGCTGTGGCCATGACTTACTAAGGCATTGGAATGAGATATTATGCTGTGGACACAAATTACTAAGGCTTGGGAACAAGATACTATGCTGTGTTTATGAATTACTAAGACGTGGGGATAAGATATCTTGTGGCCTGGCGTACTACGGTGTGGAAACAAGATTCTATGCTGTGGCCAAAGCTTACTAAGCACAGGAGCACAATCCTATGCTGTGGCCGTAACTTATTAAGGCATGGGGACATAATCCTATGCTGTGGCCACGACTTGCTAAGACATGGGAACAAGATATTATGCCATGACTTGTACTTGTACTTGTACTACGGCACAAGGATGAGGGTACTATTCTGTGGACACGACGTACTAATGCGTGAGTAAAAGATACTATGTTGTGGCCACGACTTACTAAGGCTCAGAAACCAGGTACTATGCTGTGGCCATGACTAACTAAGGATTGGGAACAAGATACTATGTTGTGGTCACGAGTTAGCAAGACGTGGGAAAAAATATTTAGTGGCCACAACTTACTAAGGCGTGGGAACAAGATACTATGTTTGGCCACTACGTACTAAGGCATGAGAACAGCATGCTATGCTGTGGCCAAGACTTAGTATCTTGTTTCCATGCCTTAGTATGTTGTGGCCACGACTTACTAAAGCATGGATACAAGATACAATGCTGTGACCGCGACTTACTAAGTCATCAAAACAGGATAGTATGTTGTGGCCATTTCTTACTAAGGCTTGGGGACAAGATACTATGTTTTGACCACAACTCACTAAGACATGAGAACAAGATAGTGAGAAGAAGATACTATTTTGTCGCCACGACTTATTAAGGCATGGGAACAAAATAGTATAATGCGTGGCCACCAGATATCATGTTGTGGCCACATCTTAATAACCTCATAGCATTTAGGCTCTGGTAAACTACAGACACCTTTTAAATGATTTTGTTTATAACTGTCAGAATAGATGGAGAATAACCTTTAATTACTAATTGACACACAGCATAACTCCAAAACAACAAGCATGTAGTAGCACGACATGGTATCTTTTTCCCACACCTTAGTAAGTAGTAGCCACAAACTATCTATCTCGTTCCCCCATAGTAAGTTATGGCCATAGCATAGTATCTCGTCCCCACACCTTAGTAAGTCATGGCCACAAAATGCCCCCCCCACCCCGCCTCCTTTTTTATCATTCATATAAAGTATGAAACAAAGATTTGTATTTTAGGAGCTCTTGAAGAAGCCGAGTTCTACAACATCACGTCGTTGATTAAACTTGTCAAGGACAGGATCAGAGAGCGCGATGCGAAAACCCTACATGTGAGTAAGGACTCAAGGCCCCTAAATTTTCAATATAGAAGGTAACAGAAAAGCATTCACTCTCTCTTTCTTTCTGTTTTCCAGACTCCACTGAAGCATGTGTACAGGGTGTTGCAGTGTCAGGAAGAGGAACTCACTCAGATGGTCTCCACCATGTCAGATGGATGGAAGTTTGAGCAGGTGAGAGAGAATGAACGCGTTTTCTGCACTTGTCCGTTCATCCCTCCATTGGCTGAAGAGCTTTGTTAAAATGAAGGGCTCTGATTGGTTATTCCAGCTTGTCAGTGTAGGCTATGGGCAGACACAGAAGTCGGAGTTTCTCCTGATTGTGTCTCGCGAGGTGAAGGGGGAGGAATCGTGTCAAACTCACCCTGCTCACTGCGGAGAGGTGTGTCCCTCAATCCCGTTACCTAGTGTCGTCGTTTCGTCGTGTGGTTGCACGGCTCATCTTGCTCAACACCCGCTTTTAATCATTTACTTTTCCATCCTCGTCATGTTACTACAGTCTTCATCACTGTGTCAGTGTGTAAACATTCATGATGGTAATCATTACTCTTTTTAATAATTTATACAACCTGAATTCCAGAAATGTTGGGATGTTTTTTTAAATTTTTTATTTGAATAAAATGATAACTAAAAGACTTTCAAATCACATGGGCCAATATATTATTCCCAATAGAACATAGAGAACATAACAAATGTTTAAACTTTTATCTACGAAATAAGCTCATTTCAAATTTGATGCCTGCTACAGATCTCAAAACCGCTGGCAAGGGTGCAAGAAAGGAATGAAAAGATTGAAAAGATACATCTGGGACATCTAGCAACTAACTGAGTTAATTGACATTAGGTCTGTAACATGATTATAAAAGGGATGTCTTAGAGAGGCAAAGTCTCTCAGACGTAATGATGGGCAGAGGCTCTCTAATCTGTGAAAGATTGTGTAAAGAGATTGCTTTGCAATCATCTATAGTGCATAACATTATCAAAAGGTTCAGAGAAACTGGAGAAATCTGTGTGTAAGGGACAAGGCCGAAAATCTTTGCTGAATGCCCGTCAGATGACCCTGCATCACTCATCTCGTTGTGTCAGTGACAATGTTAAATGGGTCCAGGAATACTTCCAGAAACCACTGACATTAATCACAATCCACCATGCCATCTGCAGATGCCAATCAAAGCTCTATCATGCAAAAAGGAAACCATATGTGGTCCATATGTTGTGTCCTGGGGGCCAAGGCTCATTTAAAATGGACTGTTTCAAAGTGTTCTATGGACAGACGAGTCCAAATTTGGCGTTCCTGTTGGAAATCATGAATTCCGTGTCCTCGGGGCTAAAGAGGCGGGAGACCTTCCAGCGTGTTATCAGTGTTCAGTTCAAAAGCCATCATCATCTCTGATGGTATGGGGTGCATAAGTGCATACGGTATGGGAAGCTTCCATGCTTAGGAAGGCATTATGAATGCTGAAAGGTATATAAAGGTTTTAGAGAGTCATACGCTCCCATCCAGACGATGTCTATTTCAGGGAAGGCCTTCTGTATTTCAGCACGACAATGAAAAACCCCATACTGCAGCCATTACAACAGCATGGCTTCATCCGTAGGTGCTGAATTGGCCTGCCTGCAGTCCAGATCTTTCACCTATAGAGAACATTTGGCGCATCATTAAATGAAAAATGTGTCCAAGACGACCACAAACTCTTCAGGAAAGAATGCGACCAAATTCCAGCACCAACTTCAGAAACTCATGATCCCAAATCCCAGACGTCTTCAAACTGTTTTGAAAAGAAGAGGAGGTGCTACACATGCCCCTGTCCCAACTTTTTTGGGACCCGTATCCTCGAATTTCAAATTAACTCATTTTGTGCACAAAATTGTAAAATTTCTCAGTTTAAAACATTTGTTATGTGATCTATGTTCTATTGTGAATAAAATATTGGCTCATGTGATTTTGAAATTCTTTAAATAAAAAAAAAAAGTCTGTAATTCGTGTTGTAATTTATAGTTTAGATGAAGTTAAATGAAATGTATTATTAAATGTAGGCATATAATCATTTAGGTTTATGATTAAGTCTAGCCATTATGAACTTTTGTAACAGTGGATTAGAAAAAAAAAGCCTTGCATCATGTACATTCCATCTTGTCCTATGCCATCATATTAATCTTTTTGTTTGTCATGTTTAAATGCATTTGATGCTCTCGGCAAATAATAATTAAAAAAAACTTAAACGCTATTTACCTCTTGAGTGAACTTCTATCCCTATATTTTTTTTATTCATGCTTAGTCTAGGAAAAAACAGACTCAATAAAAATCTGGCATCCTCATACGCTGCATACCTCACCCCTTAATATACATAAATTTACCTGCGTAAATATTAACATAACTTTTGGACTTGAATCACAGACCATGCGTACGTCCCTGGGTGTACATGGGAAAACACTCACTTACTCAAAAACCACCAAACACGTCTAGTAGTTTAAAGTTTAGACCTGTAACGCGTCCAGGAATAAAATTCACCCACACGTCATTTAAGTCAAAGTCTATGAGTCTTTGCCTTCACGTTGGGCTCGGCTTGTTTCTGCTTATGAAAGCATTCGCTTAAAGAGTGGTTTTTGATAAGCGTTTCGTCTAGTAAGTGTGTGAGCATGTTTGTGCATGTGTGTGTGCATGTTTTTGTGAGTTCGGAACAACGGGGCCTCAATCAGGTGCGCTGGGCATGTCCAAGCATGTTGCCACTGTCACACTGCTATGTGTGTGTGTGTGTGTGTGTGTGTGTTTACTCATGTGCCTTTTGCTGTGCTATGTTTTTCCATACAGCCGAATTTTCTGACTTTTGCCAATTGCGTAATATCCTATATTTATGTGTTTTTGTTTTTTGTTTGTTTGTTTTTGCATTTGCATGTGTGTGTGTGTGTGTGTGTGTGTGTGTGTGTGTGTGTGTGTGTGTGTGTGCGCAGCTGGTAAGCATCGGCTCCTCCTATAACTACGGCAGCGAAGACCAAGCCGAGTTTCTGTGCGTCGTTTCCAAGGAGCTTCAAAACCAGTCATCCGGTAATAACAGCCAACCAAGTGAGAAAGCCAAGGTAAAGAGTGTGTCGTGTGTTTCTTATTCATATAAATAATGACACCTTACTTTATTTTAATTGGTGTTTTTTTTCCCGCTTAGATACTCCAGGAGCGAGGCTCTCGCATATGAGGCTATCGGATAAAACGCCTACATATTGAAGCGTATAGGTTTTAGGCACTGAAATGTTTTCTTAAAGGAGAAATGATCATGACTGGTTCGACCAGCCGACCAACCAAAAGAAAAAGACCAAGTGGGTGATGAGGCAAAAACGAAGGGTACTATTACTGAACTACTCAACGCCTCAGGACTAAATGTAGCTCAAAACGATCATTCGTTATTATTTTGTCTAACTGCGTTCCATCGATAGGAAATAAAACAGTTGGGGCCTTGCTGTGATCGGACCACAATAAATGGCATAAAGTAGAAGTTCATTATTTCTTATGGACGGGCTGTTCAAGTCCAAACTGGGACTTCTGACTGCGCAGAATAACAACATAGTTATGAGAATAAAACTGCCCTGATTTCTTTACACGCCCAGCCCAGTTCCTGTAATGTGCAAGTGGTGTTGGTGAATGTGCACAGTTCACGCAGACATGTGCGTCTCTCCCGCTAGTTAGTGATTTTCCAGGATCAGGCGTACCACTCGCTGAATGTTCACGGTAACGATTGCATGGAATGTCTTACTGATGTTCCCTTGAGCATGGCCCTTAACACTCACCTGCTCACATATATAATGAGATCAAAAATTCAAGTCACAATGGATAAGTGCGCCTGCCAAATGGCCTGAATGTACTGCGGCTCAGAGTCTCATCACCGTACTGCGCTTCTTTCTTGTCATATTACTTCATTCACCAGAAGTTTGTTTTGAATGCCCCTCGTCTAAAGGTTTTTATTCTTTGGACGAACAACACGTACCACACGTACGCGAACATCATGATCGTTTCCGCTCTGGGAAAAACGTTCAGTCAACTTAAACATCAATTACCATGACAAGAAAAACTCACATGCGCGTACACCAGGCATGAGGTAACACTGATAACACAGGAAACTGATCGCACAAGCCCTGTGGACGACTCTGTAGGTCTCGCGTTTATTCCTTAACATTCAAAGTCTTGCGTAGAGATTTTCACTTTCAAAAGTTTGTTTTAGAAACATTTTGTTATTCAGTATTAGATAGTAACTCGTCGCTCCTGAACTTTGCATCATTAGAATACATTAGGGCTGAGTCACTCTGACTTGGTGCTTGAACCCCTAAATATAATGATGTGGGTTGTGATTTGAGAACCGCCGTATTAAAGAACAACAAGTCGTATATTTCATCTGCTTAACATTGTAGGAGTGTAAACACCTCTGTGGTGAAGGCTTTCCCCGTAACGGCTTTAACTCCGGCCATTGTCAGTAAAGTAGCAGGCTGTTCTGCGTCAACGCCGAGGATGCAGAAGCACCTTACGTTTAGTTTTCCCACTTACCTTGATTAGGATGTTTGGATGTGTTATGCGTCTGACTTTCAATACAATAAAAAACCCTTTCTATGGAACGACACCGACATGTGACATAAAAGCAGCATGACTACAATCTGTTTAAAAAAGAAATGGACAAAAACGAAGTCTATGGCTAAAATCAAGAGGAGAACATGCGGGAGTTGAATCTCAGGGAAAGAACGAACAATCATTTAGTCTAGCCGATCATGATTTTTCTTAGCTGACGATAACGATGACTCTTTCAAAGTCTTTCTGACTCTTTGCGGAGTTACTGTTCCACTCTGAAGCTTGGCACATTCTGACAGGGCTTTATTCCTCTTAAACCACAGCAATCTGCTGACACTTAGAGTTTAAAAATGAACAATACTTTTGTTTTTTGTTTTTAATAATTAAAACAAATTTCTTGTCACATTACGATGAAACGGCACATGCAAATTGAAAGCTAAAAGGAAAAGCTTGAATTCATTCAGACTGTTACAAAGCTCTGATACTGGAGACTCCTTCCATAATTGATGAAAAAAGCATGTTTTGCATCAAAAATGTACTGTTTTTGTTTTAAAATGCAAGTATTAAAGCAAACCTGTGATTCGCCTTGGAACCGGAACTGGTTATCATGATGGAAAGAAATGTTCATGTTGAAGGAATTGCTGTAACAAAGGAAAAAAAAAGAAAGAAAACAAGCAAATAGATTGCAAAGTATCTATTTCTGCTAATTAAACCAAATTCGTACCAGCTCTGTTTAGTTTTTTCTTTTTTTAAGGATATTTACTTATGACATAGTACAATCTGATATGATATACTTATACATGCATCTACTGACGATCTATTTTACACACTCAATGTTGCATTTCAGTTCTCCAGAGTCTCGTGCGTAAATTCGATTACACGGCATATTTATATACTGTACTTAGACTTATTTATATATGAACTGTCACTCTTTTACCCACATTAGGCAGGCAGACTGTTATACTAATAAAGGCATTTTAGCAAAACTACAATGCTGTCTGTTTTTTCTTCTTCCTTTGCCAGCATAGCTTACGTTTACTTGCATAGTCAATCCAGGACTTTTGATTGCGCAGAATAACAGAACGCAGTTACGAAAGTAAAAACACCCTTGACTATATAATCGCTGTCTACACTAATGCACTAATCTCAGAGTTACTTGAATATAATCAAGATGGAACGATTTCTCAGAGCCATGATCGGACTTCCTGTCTGATTCACATCTGAAACGTCGGCCTCCCAGGAACTCCTTTAAAGGCCCAATGGTGGAAATAGCTTGGAGTCAGGTCAGGACTGTACAGGGATGTGGCAATAACTACCAGATGAGTTCCTGTAATGTGTAAGTGGTGTTGGTGATTGATTGTGTGTACAGTTCCCATCTATCGATTTTCAAGGATCAGGCGTTCCACCTCAGCAGGAATCATCGTTTAACGGATGTACGGCCTTGTTTGCACCGTTCAAACAAAGTGGATGTTAATTGGACTCCTACTACAGTGATAAAATGTGAATAAATGCAATAGTAATTACCACTGGCCTCCACGGTTCCTAGTTGGACTACAGAGGTTTCTAAATGCATGGATGGATGGATGGTTATATGCCAACCAATAACCATGTTTAAATTGTAATATTTGTTGCACTAATTTACAAATCTGTTTAATGTCTACTACTTAAAAATCTGAATTTCCTGGAGGGCCCGAAAAGAAGAAAAGTGTGTTTTCGTATTATGTTCGTTTTTGTGGATTAGTGGTTAACTCTGTGTGTATGGAGTTTGCATGTTCTCCCCCGTGCGTGGTGGGTTTCCTCCAGGTCCTGCTGGTTTCCTCCCACAGTCCAAAGACATATAGATTTCTAATTGGCATTCCCAAATTGCCCATAGTGTGTGAGGGTGAGTTTATTTTTGTTGATCACTATAAAAGCACATGAACGTAACTAAAACTGTGAACTTCCAAGTATTCAATAAACGTTATTTCTATGAATGCTAAATACAAACATGTACAGTATGAGACATTCCAGAATGGGAGGACATTTTCAGCCCCAGCTGTGAAATTACAAATAATCCATGAGCAACATACTAAATCATGCACTTGTTGTGTAAATTATACTTGCCCTGAAAGAAAAATCAAAATCAGTGGCGGCTGGTGCAATCTTTTTTGGAGGGGGCGCAAACAAAATTCAAATTAAACTTTTAATACTGGCCTGTAAATATCCATTTATCAGGTGATTATGCATCATTACTACTAGTATAAAATAAAGTCCTGACTCACATCACATCCAGTCAGCAGCTCCGCTCGCCATAAGAAGTGCTGGAAAAGACTCGTTGAGAATGGTCCAATCACATGAGCCCAAATATTTGAAAACAATATTGATTCGCTAAGAACAAAAGAGAGGGGGTTCGAGGCGCACAGTGCTGCGACCCAAGGATGATTTAACAAAATCCAATCAGAGCCTCAGCCTCAGGTCACATGCTTTTCAAAAATTTACGTGCTTACATAGACACTCGTTTGTCCGGCGCCCCGCGTACACCAACACAAATGAACTTAATACAGTTTAGATTTTTTTTCATTGCAAATAAATTATATTAAGAAATACAGCGGAATATTGTGACCAAATGAGTTTATTTCATTATTAAAATAAATAATTATTATGTTAAATAATTACATGTTAAAGTGGCATTCTTCTCTGCCTAACTTTAAGGGGGGCGACGGCCCACCACTGTTCAAAATATTATTTAAAATATCAAATACGCTTCAAGCACCCCCTGAAATGGCTTTTCTTCTCTTGTCCTAACTTTCCGATGACCAGCTTGCATTTCAAATATAACAGTTAAAATATGTTTTAAATCTCCTTTTTTTGGTATGATTTTGTTGAGATGTGTCTCTTGCGATTGTTATAACAATTTTTTTTAATTATCATCGTTGTTTCCCACAACATGCGCACCCAAACCATTTAGCCTTGCGGAGAGAAAGAAAAAAAAAACTGAGTCTTGTGAATCAGAGGAAGCAACATCAACAAGACACTTGCTAACACCATGTGTAGACCAAAGGTAGGTCTTCTCTTCTATTTTTCACAATTTTCCAACTTTTTCAGCTATAAGTGAGTGTGTCACTCTAACCAACGCAACACTTCTTACTCATTTTATCAGAGTAAGCGGGAAAAACAATCCAAAAATTTGCTTCTTTATTTATTTGGACAGTAGCGCTACATTTCACAGCTAGCATCTACTCCAGAGAAAAAAGCTCAAATTAGCATTGATTTATAACCTTAGAGTAACAGGGTTGCATATCACTGAGTTCATTCAGTAAGGCCAATGTATTTTTCTATAGTGTAATTTCATTTAGCATGATCTACATGTTTTAAATTTACTACTGTATTTTCATAAATATACCCCCCCCCTTCTGTTTCCACCAGTTACCGTAAGCATGTTAAGGTTGCAACAATTACCTGGATGGGATTATTAAATTTAACTGTTTCAATTATGTTCAGATAAGTTTTAATAAAAGACATATAAAAAGATTTTTTTATTGATTTCTACAGAGTTCTGGCACACCACTGAGTGCTGCTGAAAAGCAGAGGCGCTACCGTGCCAGATGTGATGCTGAAGAACAGAAGAGACTGCGATACTTAGACAAAGAGGGAAAAAAGTGGAGGGGCAGATGTTGAAATGAGGAAGAAGAAAATGCAAATAGACTGCAGTGTTAGAAAGCAGCGCGCCCACCATGAAAAGTGGAGGGAGGCTCATGAGAGGAGTAAGGCCAGGAAAAGGATAGTGGAAGGATTAAACACCCTCCAGTCAGCCGTGAAAATGAAACATGATCATTACAACATATACTTTCTAAAATATCGATCAATTCACACTGTTCAGTCCTGTTTTTGATGATTAATTTTAACGCCAGGTTGTCAGCCTAGTGCAACACGCCTATTACACCGTTGAATATTTGATCAGATCCAGTTTGCGGTCTTGTTAATTGTTATCACTCATTCATACACAATTCAATCACTTTAACATTATTAAATGGCATTCGTTCTTTTTTCACATTTATGTCATGATTTATAATCAAAGGAAATGCATCCATTCCACCCTGTTACTTTAATTTTTTCCATAATATAATCTTGAATTTGTGCTTGTGAGGGTTTAAGCTACAGTCATTTTAAATGTTTGAAAGAATCCGTGCATGATGTGTTTGAGCAAATATTTGAAAAATAAATAATTAAATGAGTAAAAATAAATGTGTGCTTACCAAAAAGTTGATGAAGATAGATTTCAAGTTGCTTTAATTAATATAAGGTAAGTGTTACCTGAAATGACTGTTTCGATCAAAACACGTTCTTTACTTAAGAATAAAAGGGTTATTAAGCACTATTTTAAGATACCTTTTTCAGGTTCCTGAATATTTGTAACTGGGTTGTGCCAAGCAGAGCACACGACAAATATAGTATCTCATATAAAAGTCTATCTCTGATGTTTGAGCTGGACGAATCAAATTATTAGACAGTTTATTACTTGCTTTTCTTAATACGTACCAGACAATGACAAAATAAAAATGTTTCAAATGTTTTGGTGCCTAAATTTGTCTGATTCTGGAATGTATTGTATATATTAATTAAAATTCTGACAGAACTAGGTTAATGAACTTAACTGACAGGTCACCTGAGTCTGACTATATACAGTACTGTACTGTACATATTGGCCACGGCGTGCAGAGGGCGTGGTGTAAAACACGTTTTAACCAATAGGGAGCGCACTTCTTGGGTAAGAGACATTTGCAACGCGGTCACGCGCCATCCTGCTTCTTTAGCGCCCTCGTGCGAGCTTTCGACTGATTCACTGTTACCATGGTGATATCCGGTCTCCATGGACACCTAAGGTTGTAGAGCAGAGTCGATAAATAAAATGTATTAATGTTGTTGTTCCTATTGTTATTTTATGAAATGTAATCAGAAAAAGGGAACACATTCGAAACGCTTCGTTTTATTTATTTATTTGTTTTCAATTAGTGCGTGGTTGTCTTCGCTGTGATGCCCCTTTAAATAAATTTTAAGGTGTTTAAGAGAATGCCTGTATTAAATGCCTGAATCGAAAAACAAACTCAAGGTTAGCCTAAAATAAAAAAAGAACTGTAAAAGCGTGTACATAATGCCATCTTTATAAGATACGCCCACGTAATTATATATTTCTTAATGTTTATTTTGATTATTATTTAAACAGGCCATATAAGGATTCCCTCAGGGGTCCTACTTAGTCCGGTTTAGAACGGATGTCTTTTTCGGGAGGGAAACTCGGCTAGGTGATTTTTTTTTTTGTCCCGGGTTTAGCACGGTTCTAATAGAAGTATCTAGAAAGTCACGTAGCGGCCTGGCGTTCACGAGGTAAGGCGAAGATCCCGGGAGGGAAAAAATGCGGACTTGTACTATTTGTTAAACAAAACGCGTTAAATGATTTCCAGACATGTTTTTGGAGTTCTAGATCGCGTGCGAATGCGCGTTCGCGTCAAGGGAAGTCCAGCGTTCTTTGTCCAATGCGCGGTCATGAATGGCGTCTCCGCCAGAGCCAGAGAGGGAGAGAGAGTGAGAGAGTTCTCGTTCTCAACGCTTAATGTATTAACGCTAACAACAACAATTTAATAATGTCTACACATTACACTGTTTACAAGTTTGTCCACTTGATAACAAATCTGTGTTTTGTAGTGCGTTTTACGGCTAGTCGTTTAGATGGTCCCAGGAAGTAACTAGCAAGCTAGCCAGTTAGCTTCTCGGCAAGCCTATTAAACTACATATAGGTTTAATCTCACGCTTCATCTAAAACACAATTAACTTGTAACCAGTGCTAAAGCAAATGTTAAAAGAGTTTAAGGTGTGTGTTTGACAGGTTAGTTGTTAGCTGCTTTTGCTAGCTGAGGGAGGGAGGCGGGGGAAGTATTGAGCGCGCACGCGAGCACTTAACACTAACGCTCGAGCTAACAAGTTACAGTCCATTTGAAATATATTTCAGTGTATTTGCAAAATAAGTGGTGAATATAATTTGAATTATAGCACTAGTTGGAGAGAGTGTGTGCGTGCGCGCGCATGTGTATATATACATGTATGCATGCACACAGAATTGTTTTTATTTTATTTAAAATGTTTGTTTATTTAGGTGAACTTGATTACAATACCATATTCAGTACTCCACCAAATGGTGCTTGATACAATAACTGGCTTATTTATTACTAGTGTCTGGACTGCAGATTTTATTTTGTGTGTGTGTGTATACAGAGTCAGACAAAAAATGTATAAACACTTCAGGAAAAGAAAAATAGTATGACATGATATAATGGTATCATATTATAATCATGTATATAATGTATAGCAGTAAACTTGGTATTAATATTCTAAAACATTTATTTTTCCTAATTGTGTGTGTATGTGTGTTTTTATTTTATTTATTGTTTATCTACTTTTTTTTTTTTTTTTGGCTGACTGTGTATTTATATGTCATTTCTAAAAAGTAAAACTTTAGTTGCACTGTAAGGACTGCTCTAATATCACTGTACGTAATGTTAGCGATGGTAAAGAATCTTGAATTAAGTGGTGTGAAAATATTACATTGCTTTATTTATTTTTTACTTTCAAGAATTGCAAAGTATTTCAGATTTTATTTGTAATAATGAGATTCTGTTGGTGTTTTCAGTTACAGTTAGAATCCTGCGTACCCTTCGGATCAGCGGTCATGTCTGGCATAGCTCTGAGTCGACTCGCGCAAGAGCGGAAAGCATGGAGGAAAGATCATCCCTTTGTGAGTTTCTCTCCGTCGCAGTGCACGAGGCGTACGCGTCACGGTGCGCGTACTGTACGTTCATCCATATTTGTGATTTGTCTATATAGCGAAGCTGGAATGATCTTTTCTAGGGCTTTGTTGCTGTTCCAACTAAGAACCCTGATGGTACGATGAACCTGATGAATTGGGAGTGCGCCATTCCCGGGAAGAAGGGGGTAAGACTTAATCAAACGCTTCTTATAAAATAAATTTGATGGAACCTAACCAAATGTAATTTTGCTGTCTCTCCCTGGGTTATTTCTAGACTCCGTGGGAAGGAGGTCTATTTAAGTTAAGGATGCTCTTCAAAGACGATTACCCATCATCTCCTCCTAAATGTACGTTTCACACACTTGTTTAAAATCATTGGGCGATATTATCACGACCAACTAAAAGTTTGTCACTGCCATTTTTTTACAAAAAACGCCGATATGACGGACAGCTTAAACGCTTACTAAAAATGATAAAACCAGGAGAAATGCTCCCAAATCCATGTTGACGTTTGCTGCTGCTGTTGTGCTAGCTACTAGCATTTTTTAATTTATTTATTTTTTTGTCACCAGCAGAAGTAGGTGGTGACATAATGACTTGAATCTCTAGCCAGTTCTTAGGGGGCTTTCTGTTAAACTGTCTCTGAACCGGCACTAGCACCAGACATGTGGGTCACTCTTGTGACTATTAAGAACCTCTAATCAGTGTAAATTTGCCTTATTTATTATTATTTAAACTGTTACTACTTTCCTCCGCACATGTGTGTTCATGTGCTGTCCTTTTAAAACATACTATTGCGTGTAGTCACATGACCCCCACCCCGTCCTCTCTGTGACATGGAATGAAGAATAAAAAAAAGAAATAGTGGAGCATATTTACAGTACAAACCTTCAGTCAGTTAACTTGGGAGGGCAGAAAATGAATACATAAATAAGTAATCGCTCATAATTGAGGCAAAATGTTAATCTTGATATTGATCCGAGGTCATGTTGCCCAGCAAGTATGCTGAGGTGTTTAATATATTCAGCGGTCTTTTTACCCATAAGTAAGAAATAAAATGCTGGAAAGGGTAAATCATGAGAACCAAAAACCATTTTAAAGATTTTTTTTTTTATGTCTCTCAGGCAAATTCGAGCCACCGCTGTTTCATCCGAATGTGTACCCATCAGGCACAGTGTGTCTCTCCATTTTAGAGGAGGACAAAGACTGGAGGCCTGCCATCACGATCAAACAGGTAACATCCTCTCTCTCTCTCTCACACACTGACACTGCATACCTACTAATGTAAGCTTTCAAAGGAAAACTTTATCATTTTGTATTTCAAATATGAAGCTGTTCCACAGAGCTGAATGTTTTTTCCTTAGGGAAAAATCAAAGATTGTAATCAGTCAACGGAGGTTTTTTTTTTAGCTATTTAGAAATGCATTTTGTACATTTTATTAATTTTTTTAAGCAAATCTAATATATGTTTTATTTGTATGGTTATGTAACCATATGTATGTTTACAGTTTAATACATAATTCTTGCTTGTTCTTGCTAGTTGTATTTTTGTCTTTGTATTATTTTCCTGGTAAATCGGACAAATTATTTGCCTGGCATTTTGCAAAATTCGCACCAAGACAAGCCGTATATTTTGAGACGGTGATATGAAGATTTTGTGATTTAAGTAAATATTTCTCGTCCTTGCGTTTTGGAAACGCTGACACTGATCCTGCTTTCACACTAGAAAGGCGAGAAAGTGACTGACGGTTTCTTTGTAAGTGTGAATCACTCGAGTCACAAGGATTTTCTGCATCACAACCCTCATGTTTGTTTCATTACAGCGCTATAATTTCACTATGGAAGCTCAGGAAATTCAGCGATCATTCTTACATGATTAATAGGGATGGGAATCGCTGGTCACCTCCCGATACGATATAACGATAGCTAAGTGCTGATTCGATCAAAATTTTGATTCTGCAAGTATCACAGTTAAATATACTGATTCAATATTAAATTTTTCCCTGATTTTTGTTATTTTACACCTTTAAAAAAGTTTTAATGAGTAATTAAATGTAGCCTGTTCCTTATAACATTAGTTTTCTCACTTAAAAAACAAGCACAGCATTTAAACAATACAAACTAACTTCAAATACAAAAGTTTAACATTTAACCTCAATTAAATGTACATATAATTTGGCGTAATTATTGCCAGTATTTCTAAACTTGAGAAAATAATGTATTACCACACAGGATGAAAATATGTAAATCTCAGATTTTCAATAAGTTTGTGTTTGCAGTGTAAGCATGTGTAATGAGTGGGTTTGAGGAGTTTTGCGGAGAAAAGGCAGATTAGGACTTTTTTTTTTTTTTTTGCATAATGTAATGCCATAATGTGTTTCTGTTGTGCCACTCGGAAGCTTCTGCATAATTAGCTGCAGAATTGTTTATATCTGAGGCTGAGCGCCTGATCACCGATCTCGGGCGAATCAAACTGAAACCCAGCCAATTCTGCTCTCTGGTGGACTGGTTGAACGGTTCATCTCTACTATAAATGTAAAAATAGTAAAAATAAATAAATAAATAAAATGAATCGTGATGTGTGAATCACAACACAGGAATCGCAGTTCATAACTGACATTTTTTTCCCATCTTTAGTGAATCTGTGGATACTTGGGGTAAACTGTAATATTTTTGTTCCCTGCAGATTCTTTTGGGAATCCAGGAGCTTTTAAATGAGCCCAATATTCAGGACCCAGCCCAGGCTGAGGCTTACACCATATACTGGTAAGACTCACTCAGATATTCACCTGCATGAATTTACTTGCGTTCCTGCTTTAACTTCAGCCCTGATCAGACTCGCCCGGTTTATTTGGTTTGTCAAATTTAGGACGTTTCTTAATTTTTAACATGTGCCCCCGTCTTTTTTCTTTTTTCTGCTTTCAGTCAGAACAGAGTGGAGTACGAGAAGAGGGTCCGAGCACAAGCCAAAAAGTTCTCTCCCTCGTAGACGGAGGAACAGCTCTTTCAGAGGGAATGTGTTGGCACTTGTTTATTTTTCCGTCTCCTTCCTCCTCCTCTTCCCCTCTCTCGCTGGGACTGAAAGGACTTGACGTGATGTGATGTCCGTGCCATCTGCCCCTAACCCCACAAGCCCCAACCTCTGACCTGGTAGTGAGGTCACAAACACAGCCCCGTCCCCCCTTGACCCACCGCCCCCTCAGCAGGACAGTCCCTGCCTCGCTTTATCGTCGGCCAATCAGAAATGGACCTCATCTATTTCCCTTTTTTTTTTTGTTTTGTTCCCCCTACAGTCAGCTCGAACTGAACGAAAATGATTAACTTGTGTCCGTATCGTGGGTGTGAGTGAGTGTGCGCGCTTGTGTGTGTGCATGTATGTTTCTTATTTTAATGTCAGACTTTCCCTTCTTTGATCGTTTTCCTCCATGAAACAGAGCGTGTGCGTGCGTGTGTGTGTGTGTGTGTGTGTGTGTAGTAGCTCAGCTAAGATCTCTACAGTGTAAAACGGGGTGGAATTATTATTATTATTATTAATGATCTTGCTTTCTCTACTTCTCTCCATCTTCCACATGGTAAAATTAATTCCTAAAAACGACGATTAGCAGCTGTGGTGATTCTGCTGTGACGGTCTGTACCAGACGCCAGCAACTCTGTCGCACGCCAATGCTGGTTTAAGTTGACTAATCGTAAATTTGGGATCGTCGTAGGGTCGGACTTACTCACCAGGATAGCGGTTTTTTTTCTTTTTTTTCATTCGTTTGTTTGTTAATGATGGGAACATGTGTTCTGCGTTCTTTGTTGGTTTAATAAAGATCTTTCTACAAAACAATTGTCTCAATCCGCGATCAAAATATATATATATATATATTTATTTAGTTTACTTATTATTCACACGTGCAGTTATCATTTACCATGTTTTCTTGTCAAAAATGGTCTCGAAATTCTGAAATCCTGCATCTTTTTTTTTTTGTTTTTGTTTTTTGTACAAACTCTGCTCTCAGTCTTCCTGTAATGTTAAAAACCTGTTACCTGCACCTTTAATATGGTACTTTAATTAATTTAAGGTATCTGTTAGTATTGGATAGTAATATAGGATTAATTTTAAACAGATTAGATTTTCGCTCATATAATTGTTGTATAAATTATAATTATTTCGTCAAGCATGTAATTGCTGATGTGGTGAGGTTTTCTGTAAAGAGCTGTCTTTAACATTTATTTAGGCAAACGGGTAAACTTGGGCTTCTTTTTGGGGGAGTTTATTCATTCCTGTAGGAGCCAACTTCCAAAATGTTTAACTAAATTGAGCTGCATCATTCCTATGCCCTTACAAGTGTTTGATTAGTGTTTGATTAGTCTTTGATTACTAAAGCGGGAAACTAATCATCAGTAGTTGTAAAGATAGTATTCTGAGTAAGCTGAAATCTACTTCCTATGCCCTCTGCCTGTCTGCTTTACTTTCCAGACTGCAGTGGTCATTATGACGATTGCAGCCAGAGTCATTACAGACTAAACAGACACAGTCTTTTCAAATGTTTTCAACATGATGCCGTCTTTCCCGAAGAGTTGCCAGTGTAAATCGCAGACATTTAAAATGTTGTCAGGTCGCACCATGAGTCAACTCAGATTTTCTCAGATTAGTTTTTGTATTTTGGAAAAAATCTGTTCATTTCCTAGTTACATGGCAGTACTTATGTGAGACAGTAGCATTAAACTGATCGAGTAATATAATTTGAATCTGCTTGACTTTATTACTTGTTTTGAATGTAGAATTTAGCTTTTCATGAAACAAACCTGTAAATATAAAATACTATAACACACAAGAAAGTGTTAAATATCTTTATTTTTGGTGAGACTGAAGAGCACGTGAAGTACACTGGAAATATGCGGTGTTCAATAATATAGCGAATAACTTGCGTATAATTTCTGCATCGTATGTTCATTTACATGCATACGAATGACGCTACAGATATTCATACAAAAATATTAATAACTCATATTAGTATCATACATGGATAATATGTAAGGTCAATATTGAAAATACACAGGTAGACCCAAAAGTCTGGATCCAAAGGCATTTTTCCTTATATCTTTTTCCTTCTTTTGAAAAAGAAAAAAAAAAGGGTAATTTATTGCTTGAAAGAATGAAAACAATAGATTGGAGCTATTGGAACAGGCTGCCACTAGTATGGCACCATCTTGAAAAAATAAAATTAATAAAGTGGAATTAATAAAGTACTCAATAGACCTATCTACAGGTGCATCTTAATCAATCAGAATGGCATCAAAAAGTTTTTTTTTTTCCCCAGTAATTCAATAAAAAAAGTTTAACTCATATATTATGTAGGTACATTACACACTATGTCTTATGGCTCATAGCTAATGAAAACCCAAAATTCAGTCACAATCTAATCAGCTGATTAATTCAAAACACCTGTAAAGGTTTTTTGAGCCTTTAAATCGTTTCTGGTTCAGCAGACCACAGAGCGCACATTAATGGAAAGTTGAAAGTTGAAAAAGGTGCACAAGCAACAGGGATAACTGCAGCCTTGAGAGGATCGTTAAACTGAGCTCATTCAAGAATTTGTTGGATTCGACAGGAGCGGACTGCAGCTGGAGTCAGTGCTTCAGGAGCCACCACACACAGACGTACACAGGACACGGGTTATAACTGTCGCGTTCCTTGTGTCAACCCACTGTTGAACCCGAGACAACATAAGAGGCGTCTTACCTGGGCTAAGGACAAATGGATTGGACTTTTGCTCAGTGGGCCTCTTTTCAGAAGAAATTACATTTTGCATTTCATTTGGAAATGAAGGTCCCAGAGTCTGGAGGAAGCGAGGAGATACACAGAACCTGAGCTGCGTGAGGTCAACGTTTGTACAGTCAGTGGTGGTTTGGGGAGCCGTGTCATCTGCTGGTGTTGGTCCACTGGGTTTTATCAGGTCCAAGGTCAGCGCAGCCGTCACTACCAGGAAGTTTGCGAGCGCTTCATGCTTCCCTCTGCTGACCAGCTTTGTGGAGACGCTGATTTCATTTTCCAGCAGGACTTGGCTGGACCTGCCCACACTGCCAAAAGTACTAATATCTGGTTTGAGGACCATGGTATCCTGTAAGTGATTGGCTGGCAAACCTGCCCGACCTAAACCCTGTCGAGAATCTATGCGGTACTGTGATGAGGAAGATGCGAGACACGAGAGCCAAGAATGCAGAAGAGCTGAAGGCCGCTATCAGAGCAGCCTGGGCATCCGTAACCCCTCAACAGTGCCACAGACTGATCGCTGCCATGCCACGCCGCATTGTTGCAGTAATTCATGCAATGGGAGCCCTGACCAAGTACTGTATGTTCATACTTTACAGATAAACATTTCTGTGTTAAAAATCTGGTCTCAAGTAATATTCAAATTTTCTGAGATACTGAATTTTGGGTTTTCATTAGCTGTAAGCCATAACATCATGATATTCTAATTTATTGCGATTACCTGTATTTGATTTTTTTTTTATACCCAAGATTTACAGAAGATCCAATAGAACGAAGATCCAATCGAACCACTTTTTCTTTCTTTGGACTTGTTTGAAATCAGACGTTTATCCTCAAATTGGCGCCGAACAATCTTTGAACATCATTAGTTCTGATGCGAAATGTTGAATATTTTTGAGAAATGTTGAATATTTTTGAATTCAGCATCTACAGAAATGCTGCCAAGTCAGAAGCCGCCAGTTAGTTTGCTGTGATTTGTACTTTTAAAATTTATGTCCAGACTTCTCATGTTTTATGGTGCATTTTTCTTATTCGAAAAATTCCAAAGTAAAGTCTACAACTGATAGATCATGAAAATCCTGCAAGTATCGGGCTAATCCTAGCTAATGTTGGATAAACCCCACTAACAAGCAAAGTCACAATGCACAAACACTGCACGTTCAAGGTCAAAATAAACGCAAGGTTTCATGTCGTCCTTAAATCTCACACGTGACATGAGCGCAGGAATATACTGTATACAGAAAATGGCAACATGAGAAATTTTCCCCAAACATCCCCAAAACTACATGGCAAATATTCAAGGAAAAAAACTTGAGGCATGTTTTTATCATAAAGTAATGTTAAATAAAAAGTCAAGTAAAAAAATGTAAGTAAAATGTTTAATTCCTCTGGAATTTGCTAAAAGTTACAAACGTAAAATGCTTTTTGTCCATTTCTACTTACTTATTGTTTAATGCTTAATAACGGCCTGGATGTGAATCTCAGGACCAAGTCAGGCCAGGTTCATTTACGTGGGAAAATATCGGATGCAATACCTTTACAACATTCATTCCTCTTAAATGATGTACTCTGATCACAATGGGTTTCACTAAATCGATGAATTAGTTTATATTTCGGGAAACAGAACTAATAAATAGGTGGCTCGGTGGCTTAGTGGTTAGCACTGTCGCCCTGCACCTCCAGGGTCTGGGTTTGATTCCCACCTCAGGTCTGTGTGCATGGACTTTGCACTTTCTCCGCGTGCTTGGTGTGTTTCCTCCTGGCACTCTGGTTTCCTCCCACAGTCCAGAGACATGCAGATTAGACCGATTGGTGTTTCCAAATTACCCGTAGTGTGTGTGGAAGCGTGCGAATGTGTGTGACTTGTGTTGGATTGGGCCCCCTCTCCGGGGTGAACCCCCGCCCCAAATCTCCTGGGAAAGGCTCAAGAAAAAGCGGTGAGTGAGTGAACTAATAAGTACGTGATAAAATATTGCAGACATACAGTATATTCGCACGAAACAGTTCAGGATCAGGATTGCTCATTATTCCTTTTTGAGGAGGGAATTGTTCAGAATTCCTTTTCAAATGGGAAGATTGTTCAAAATTCCCTTGGGAGCAGTTGAGTTTAAAAAAAAAAAATTTTTAGAATTCCTTTGGGAGCCATGAAATTCAGAATTCATGTGGGAAAAGGTGGGACTTTTCAGAATTCCTATGAGAGTGGGTGAGATTTTTCAGGAGTTTCAGGAGTAAGCAAGATCGTTCGGAATTCCTTTTGAGAGCGGATGGGATTGTTCTGATCTAATTTGGGAGCAGATGGGATGTTTCAGGGTTCCTTTTTTGACCCACTGAAATTGTTCGGAATTCCAGGTGGATTAAGGAAGAATGTTTAACATTCCTTTGGGAGCAGAGGGGATTTTCCAGAATTTTTTGGGAGCAAGTGGAATTGCTCAGAATCGCTGTAGGAGTAAGCCAGATTGTTCAGAATCCCTTTGGGAACAGCGGGTTCTTGAGTCGACATGACTGGAACGTTCTGAATCTTTCAGACATTCGTTCCTTCCCAGAGCAGGCAGGATTCTTCCTTCCTTCATTCAGGGAAAAAAAAAAAGTTAAGAATTCTTTGGGGTCAGGTGGAAGTGTTCAGACAGACAGAGATGCATACACCACTGTCAAGATTCTGGAGCTTGTGGGTGGACATTTTCAACATCTCCATGTGCCTCATTGCAGTATTCCATCACAACAGGGAGTTGAATTTTGTTACTTTTCTCTGAGCAGCATGAAGCTCTGATGGAAACGCGACGATTGTCGCGGAAAAATGCCGTCATTTCAAAATCCAAATTGGCTTCTTTTAGTCGAGCAACTTTTTACCGATTCGTGTCATCGTAAAATAATGGCGTGTTAGAGGTTAACATTTCCCAGCTTATATGCGGCCGTCCGGAATGCAGGCGTGTCCTGTTTAGCCCATTTGTGTGTTAACGGCATGTTCGCTCAGGGTGTGTGAGAGCGTGCAGTAGTCATCGCTGTACGTCACACTCCCTTTCTCTGCTGACATCAACACCTGCGTCCAGCTATTTATGCTAAGCTTTGAATCCAGAGAGGACTGGAGCATGCTGGGAGATGTGGGTGAGCCAGTAAAGGAGGAGCAGCCTGAAGTGTCGTTACCGTTACTCATATTTTCACAGCACTTCAGCTCTTCGGTCAAGCTGTCAATCTGTAGAGACTCCTCCCTCTGGAGCAGCTCATTCTCCGGCAGCCTCACTGAACACTGAGAACACACACACACACACACACACGCACACACATGTTCATATATATGATGCGTCAAAGATGGCAGATGCTTACAGCTGAAAGGGAAACATTTATTGCGTAAAGCTGCATTGAGTCAATGTCAATTGTTAAAAACGCTATACAAATAAAACTTCAATGAATTTGCATTTAACAAAATATCACTTGACTCACTTTGAACTCTCCGATATGAGGAGCAGGACTTGGGTCCTTTACACATCTTTTCCACCTGGAGGAAAAATAACAATAAACTTACATCCATCATTAATCCATTTTGTACCTGAGGACAAGGCAACAATAAGATTGTGTATAAAACTCATCTGTTTTATCTTATTTGGTCTTATATGGTTAAATCTGGGCCCGTATTCATAAAGCTTCTTAAGCCAAAAAGTTGCTCCTAGTGAAGAAATTGTAAGAAAATTCTTAGATTTATGACACTTTCTTAGAATTTCCCCTTAAATTTAGGACTAAATCTTAGTAAAAGATGAACATCTTAGCCCTAAAAACAGCTCCTAAGATAAAAAAATTGTTAAGAGTAAAGAGGAGGACTTTTAAGAGGTTTAAGAGTTTCTCTAGCAGAGGACAACATGGCGGAAAGAAGAAATATTCTCCAAACGCTGAACGTAAAGCTAAAAGTAAACACTGCTCTTCTGTCCAATTTGGTTTTCTTGGTGTTTTACTTCCTTTCATCTCTCTTGCATTCTTGGCTACAGACCATCCAAAAGTGCAACTTAAACAGACTGTGCTGTAATCATGTACATTGTTCCCATCAATCTGAAATGGATCAGAAGTAATAAAATCAGTTTAGTAAATAAATATAAGAACTTAAATGTAGTAACTATGGTGTATGGTATGGTGGAAATTGGTTGCTTCAAAAGTAGACACATTTTCAAAATTTGGCTGTTTAATTATCTTTTACGATATTTAGCCTGTAACAGAAACTTTGCATAATTGCATGATTATACAATTTCTTTACATACAAACATTATGATTTCACTGTCTGTTCTATTATCATGTATTCTATTTTCACAAAGAGTGCATTTCAAAGCCTGTACAGAGGTCAGAGGTTATTTTTTATCAACCAATCGCAGTCCTTGAATTGCTGCATCATCCCTAGCAACGGGGTCGACCACGCCCCCTCACTAAGATAAAGGTTTTTTTTAGTCTAAGGTTCCCAGCTAGGACTTTTTAAGCTAAGATAGGAGCTTTGTGAATACGGGCCCTGATCTTTTGTGATCTGGAATTACTGTTTATTCCTCTTATACCCTCAGTTTTATTATAAAGAATAAAAGAATTTTGCAATAAATAAAAATTCTATGTTATGATGAGTCGATGATACTATTTGCAGCATAATGTAGTGTGGACAGAGAGAGAGAGAGAGAGAGATGAAAAATGAAAAGTCTCACCTGGTGTATGAGAAGTAGCACAGCAACATCATGAGCAGTGCGAACAGAGTCAACCAAACGCATCGTAAAAACATATCGTCCGACTCTGACTCTGAACACACACAGACACACACACTTCATACACATTTATTGACAGCTGTTCTGTCCACATGTCAAAATATATAACATTATATACACTATATATATATATATATATATATATATATATATATGTCAACATCTGATATGGCAGTTATCAACGCAAGTTGTCGCAGTTAAACACTTGATCGCTGTTGTTGCCGCCAAGGGTGGCATAACCAGTTATTAGGTTTATGGGGCGATTACTTTTTCACTTAGTGCCAGGCAGGTTTGGACAGCTTTTTTTCCCTTAACAAATGAAAATATTCATTTAAAAACTGCATTTTGTAATTACTTTCCTTTTTTTTTCTCTCTCGATTTTTCTCCCCAATTTAGTCATGTCTAATTCCAACCCATCACTAGGGGAACTCCCACAATAAAGCCACTACTACAAGTCAGGGAGGACGAAGGCTATGATGTGTTTCTTCCCGAGGCAGCCAACCACATCTTTTCGAACTGCTTTCTCACACACTGTTGAGGGCGGTGCAACTCACAGACTCTCATTATTGGTTGTTGAGCCGATTGATGTGCGAGTGCTAGGTCCCTCCCCTCTGAGAGAGCTCAGCTAATCAACTCTTACCGGGTCCCTGGCTGAGGGACATTATTCGAACTTGTGATTTCCGGATGATAGAGCGAGCAATTTACCGCTGCGCCACTCGGGGACAGTATATATGCCAAAAAAAAAAAAAAAAAAAGGCAAAAAATCAGAAAGGGGCAAATACTTTTTCACATCATTGTACTTGACTTATGGTCAAGTCCAGATTTATGAAAAGGAACTACATTCATTCAAGATTACAGAAAATGTTATAGAAAAATACAATTATAAATATAGTGCAAAACACCCCTGGACATAAAGAGACATCCTGATGCTGATAACTGCATATTCCAAGTGTTTTGTCCCTTATACCAGAGCAATTACCAACACTAATTCAAGGAAACCAATTAACAAATTTGCGAAGGAATGAAAGTCACATTAACAAATTAGACAACCAGCAGACATCAATACATTTCTTACTATCAGTGTGTTCAGTCTTCCAGGAAATGGCGGGACCCCAGTGACTCCAAACGCCTTTGTAGTAGTTCTGAGGCTCTGACCGCACACGTGCTGTGTAGTAGGTGTTAGGTGTGAACTTGGACCTCGGCACTGACATGTTGGTTTGACTGGAGATGACATTGAACACCTGTAAACACATGCCAGTTGTGAATAACAGGAGGAAATCACATATATTCATTATCTTTGTCACATATGAAAACAACACCAACCTGTCTCCCTTTCAATTCACTGTGCAGCTTAAGACCACAAACCCTCTTCACCCTCTTTTAGGCCACATACATGAACAAAAAAAAAAAAAAAACCCACACACCAAAAACCTCTTTCCAAAAATATATATTGGTCATGCTATAGTGACCACAACAATCAGCGACATCGTTTTGCCTGTAGTCTACCAAGGATATGACACACACACACACACACACAGTGAGTACGTATTATCTGTTAGAAAAGTCATACTGTATAAAACTGAAACTTCTCTGAATATCGTCACACTTTTTCAAAATGAATTCAGTTCTAGTTGTATCAAATGTTCAAGGGCACGGGGAGAGCTTTCTGCTCAGCTAAATTCTGTCAATTCTGGAAGTTTACCTAATATGTCTAATTGAATCATCGGCTCATTATTTAATAATGGTAAAAAGACATGTATCATGAGGAAGGAGTCTCCAGTGTCAGTGCTTTGTACTCCCTTTGTAAAAAAAAAAAAAAAAGAAGAAGAAGAAAGAAAAAAAAATCTGAATATTTTGTACATTTGGAATAAACCAGAGAACGATTCCAGATTACAATTCCACTTGACCAGATTTATAATACTAATCTAAACACATTTTCTTATTACAGTATACTAAAGAAATTGTACGTCTGACTCTAATAAATGGGGCTGATTTACTAACAGGAAGTGGGTTAGACATGTGCTAAAGGTTTTTATATTTTTGTTTTTGGACATACTCATAGGCGTGTGTCCTCATTGTGGCCACAGCACTCCATGCTAAAAATATGTTCCCGTGTCCAACATGCTCTGCTTTTTCGGAAAGTTAAATTTGATCATCGCAAGTTTAGTTGTTTGGCCCCAACCACCAAAGTTGTTTAACATTTCTCTTTTTTTTTTTTTTTTTTGCTTTCAGTGAAGTGGACTTTAGTGTTTTCAGAAGCACAATTGCGAAATGCCAACTACGCTAGCACAAGCATAAACAAAGGCATGCACTAAGACTAGCAAACTAAGCAGTTATTCTACCACTAGCTGCCCAAGTTCATTAGCAAGCTAGCTAAAATAGGTATCATAAAGCAATCATATCTTTGTTAGTCGTCCTGGACTTGTCTGTCCCCAGAAGCACACATTGTTGCTGAGGCACCCTTCCATGTTATCCCCCTAGTAGGATCCCAAAAGTGTTTCTGACTGATCATGGCACTGCACTCATTTCATGAAAACTTTGCAAACACTACAAGATGAAATCAATTTGCACCATCAGTTTAATTGAGTGATTGGGTGTTTTGCAATTGGGGTAAGTGGCCCAAGTTTTTTTCTTTTTTACAGGACAAGGGGTCCCATGAACCTTTGTATGGGTTCAAGCCACGCAGTGTCTTAGATTGGGAAAAGGAACTTCTAACAGAAAATGATATTCATTTGATCTTGACCTGATCTTAAAACAGAAGAATTTGGTATAGGTGAAAAAATGGCAGTCCTAGGCTCCCAAGGAGCACAACTGAAGCACATTCATACTATCATCCTGAGATCACAAGTTTGCTGTAGGTGATGCTACAGCCACCTGTAGCTGGGACTACAGTGAACTGTGCTCGTTGAGGGAGACGGCTGACATGACCACACTCTGATATAAATAATGTAGACAATAGCCAATTATGGGAGTCTGTGAGCTCACACAGGTGGAGGGGACGGATAACGCTGTCCTCCACGGCCCGTGTTTACAAAGCTTCTTAGAATTTTGTCAGAGGGCTCCTATCTTAGCTAGTCCTAGCTGGGAGTCCTAGACTAAAAGTGACTTAGGAAACTCAGAGGAACTCTCTGGTTCCTAAGACATTAGATGGCGGCGCGCACGGACGCAGCGGCTCGGTGCTCTTTATTCCAGTGTTTATTTTGTATGTATGTGCTGGTACTATTATTTGTTTTAGTCACATTATGTAGAGCCAACAACATCTACAGCCGACAGGAACTTTTTAGGATCGGAGTGTGCAGTAAGGGAAGTGTTTCATCTGAGTTTCTTCGCTCCCATGACATTCCAGCGGACATAGCGAGGAGCCCTGGCTCCCCATGGATTATCATTCCCGCGGGCAGGCGACGGAGGCGGCGCAGAGAGAGAAAACAAAAGCGAGGCTGCAGGGCCGGCGCGCTAGCGAGGCTTCGCCGACAGCCAGCTAAACCACCGCTCCCCAGTGTTTTTCTCACAAATGCCAGATCTCTTGTCAACAAGATCGATGAACTGAGGCTACAAGTGGTATCAAATAACATTGTAAAGAACAGTTGCGTTCTATTGATCACTGAAACTTGGCTTCACTTATTGATCCCGGACTCTGCCATCCAGCTAGCGGGCTACACTGCACAGCGCTACGATAGAACCAGTGACTCAGGTAAGAGCAGAGGAGGTGGGCTGTGTGTGTACGTAAATAACAGCTGGTGTACAAACACAGTGATGGTGGACAGTCACTGCTCCCCGAACCTGGAGTATGTGACTGTTAGATGCAGACCAATATATCTCCCCAGAGAGTTTACTGTGGTCATGATCACTGCTGTTTACATAGCACCAGATGCTAATGCTAACTCGGCTATCGAACTGATCGTAGCATTAGCAGTCAGCTGTCTAAGCACCCTGATGCCGTGCATGTTGTTGCTGGGGACTTTAACCATGTGGATTTAAAACCTGTGCTCCCCAAATTCCATCAGCACGTCAAGTGTGCTACTAGAGGAGACAACACATTGGATAAAGTCTACACCGCTACCACACTTGGGCCATTCTGACCATGTATCACTGTTTTTAATCCCGGCCTACATCCCACTCAGGAAAACGGCACCTAATACCACGAGGACAGTTAAAACTTGGCCAGACGGAGCCTCTCAGCAATTGCAGGACTGTTTCAGTAGGACCAACTGGGACATTTTTGAACACCCAGACTTGGARGTATTCAGTGATAGTGTAATGTGTTATATTAAGAACTGCTCAGACATRGTCACAGTGGATAAATGCATTTGCATTCACCCTAATCAGAAGCCCTGGATGACGAGGGAAGTCCAGAGGCTGCTGAAAGAGAGGAATACTGCCTTCAGGTCTGGTGACAAGGCCCGTGCTAGCCTGAAGAGGGGCATCCGAGAGGCCAAGTCAGACTATAAGAGGAAGATTGAGAAACATCTGGACAGCAATAACAGCAGGCAGGTGTGGATGGGTGTCCAGCATATGACGAACTATAGGACCAGTACCGGAGCAGTGGGAGGTGATCTCTCGCTGGCAGAGGAACTCAATCACTACTTTGCCCGGTTTGAGGTGGACCCCCCAGAGACAGCC
>QMIH01000006.1:54680-70323 GCA_003987875.1 Clarias batrachus | reverse complement strand
GACACATACTGCAGAGGTAGTGAAGAAGGCCCAAAAGAGACTCCACTTTCTGAGGGTTCTCAGGAAGAACAATGTCCCAGAGAAACTGCTGGTATCCTTCTACCGCTGTACAGTAGAGAGCATCATGGTCTACTGTCTCTGTGCATGGTTCTCCAGCTGTACAGTGGTACAGAGAAAAGAGCTCCACAGGGTCATTAAGGTCGCTCAGAGGATAGTTGGATGTCCTCTACCCYCACTAGAAGAAMTTCACAGCTCCTGTTGTCTCAGGAATGCAAAGAAAATTCTTCAAGACCCATCACACCCAGGATATGTACTGTTCGAACGTCTGCCCTCAGGCAGACGTTTCAGATCCATGAGGACTAAAACAAACAGACTAAGAAATAGTTTTTATCCTTCAGCCATCACCATGCTGAACWCTGSTAWKTGRKCAATTTGAGCTAGCGCACCATTCTTGTTTACAGTATAATTCAGTCTTATATGTTGTATATATGTATGTATGAATGAAAGACAATGTAGTTTTAATTTCATTGTATAATGTCTCATTGCTACAATGACAATAAAGATTCTGATTCTGGTGTGATTGACCCCATTCGAAAGGATGATGCAACAATTCAAGGACTCTGATTGGCTGATTAAAAATAACCTGTGACCTCTGCAAATGTCTTGAAATGCGCTCTTTGTGAAAATAGAATACAGTGGAACCTCAGATTGCGAGTAACGCGGTTTGCGAGTGTTCCGCAAGACGAGCAAAGATTTTTAATAAATTTTGACTTGAAAAACGAGCAAAAAAGAGTCTTGCTTTACGAGTGCCAAGTATCATGGATCATGCATGCGCTCTTGTTTTGACACCAAGCGTCACGTGATCACAACCTAGCCAATGATTTTACACACACACACACACACACACACACACTGCGCCTGCGCGCACAAATGGTAACACTTATCTGTCGGGATTTAATTTTACTTTTTTTAAAGGTAAATTGCAGGTTAATTTGTTTTATTTTTACTTTATCTACATCCCCTTAATTATTTGCATAATCATATTGGCCGCAGCATTTATCTACATCCGAGTGCTGCCATGAGATCCTTGAGTCTGGCTGGAGTCACAGCAAACCTGAAGAAGTCTGCAGCTGTGGTGGTACATAGTACTGTAGGTGGGAGTACATATTTTGGCTTCCTCTGGTTTCATTGGCATGTGCATGTCCAAACTAATACGACTGGGGTGAGCCAGTTCTTGGAGCTAAATCTTAGCACTAAGATACTAAGATAAAGGTTTTTGTACTTTCCTTCCTCAGAGTTGCTCTGAGAAGTTTCCTAAATCACTTTTAGTCTAAGACTCCTAGATAGGACTTTTTAAGCTAAGATAGGATCTCTCTGAATGTTTGAGAAAGGGTGGTCCTCATTGTTCGATACTACCTACTAGGGCACCCTTTCACCCTCTATTTTGATCACATCCTGCTTTGGTGCCTCTACTGCTTGAAGGACGCCGATATGCAGATCACTTGTTGGTATCTTGCACTTTGGTCAGTCACAATTGAGGTGGTTGATAAACCACGGGAGGATTTGGGGGTGGTGGATTACCTCTTCCAACAGGTACATGCAGTATGGGTACATAGCAGCTGGATTCACAGGAGACAGGCAGAACAGACAGGTACCGCGTAATGAGTTTCACCATGTTTAATTGGTGTCTCTTGGTGTTTTCAGAAAAGGCTGGTAAAGAGAGAATTCTTGTTTCTGATTGGGCAGAAATGCCACCCATCCATGATCTATACTAGTTATCCTGTCCAGGTCCTGGAGCATATCCTGCCGAACTTACAGTAGGGCACAAGGTGGGATACATCCTGTATGAGGTGCCAACAAACTGCATCGGTCACATACTACGGGCAATTTGGAAAAGCTAATCATCATAGACCACAGGTCGTTGGACTGTGGGAGGAAACCGGAGTACCTGAAGGAAACCGACCGAACATGCAGGTTTTTATTTATACTTCTAAAGGGAATAGAATATGTACAGTACCATACAATGTATTATTCTGTATTTATTGTGTGGACTAATTAAAACCAGTACATTTTTAGTGATGCAGTGACCAAACCCAATTTCGGTTAACATAAAATCAACCTTTTTGACTCAGAGGCATTTGAGACATGACAAGCCCCAAATTCCCCATGTCACACTAGTACTCAAGTACTAACCATCTGTGTGGTGAGTAAAATACCATATCATATGTACCCTTGAGCTTCATACACACCGTGCCATTTCTGTGTATGCTGAGTTGGTAGTGGAGGTATGGCGCAAGCATTATGTCTTCATTATAGCCGCTGAGCCACTGGAAAACAGCTTCATCTGGTTTCCATAGCAATGTCAGATTCGATGGAGGTACAGGCTTAACTGCAAAATAAACAGTGTATATTTAATGAACAGTGCAGATATGGTGTATTTGGAATTCAGTGTGTACTGTATGTGTGTGGTTGTGGTTCTCACTGTTGTTTACAGGCATGTAGTTTTTCTTCAGCACTGCTGATGCATTGTATTGTTGTATTGATGTATCGTTACCATGCACTGCTGATGTATTGTTAAACTGGACACTATAGCAAAGCGAGATCTGAAAGATGTCCATGTCCATGAATGTGTCTTCAACCTTCGTAGACAGGTCCAGCACACACACCCATGGGTATTCCTGCGACGTTAACACGCACTCAAACGGCTTCCTGTGCAATATTACAAAAGGTTACATTTAAAAAGGTATATAATACACATATGCACAGATTAAGTGGACCCCAATATGCCCTGTCAGTCATGGTTTAGGAGGCGTGGACTATGTGTTAGTCAGTCATAGTGAAAGAGGCGTGGCCTATGTATATTGTGTCAGTCAGTTACAGAAAAAAGAGGCGTAGCCTATGTGTCGGTCAGTCATAGTGAACTAGGCATGGCTTATGTATCTGTCAGTCAGTAAAGGAGGCGTGGACTAAGTGTCTGTCAGTCATAGTGAAAAAGGTGTGACCTATGTGTCTGTCACTCACAATGAAGGAGGCGTGGCCTAGGCTATCATCATATCATGATAAAGAGGGCATGAATTCAAATCTTACAATCATATTATCTTGCAGAGATATCTTACATCTATCTCTCTCGAAATATATTGACTTTATTGATTCTGAAGTAAAGTTACATTTTGCACCACTCCATGTCATTTCGTATCATATTTACTCTTTAGCTGATTTAAAGGTTTCAGGTGTAAATCTGATCACTCGTTGCATAATGTTTAAAGTTAACAATACACAAAATAATATGCAATAATATAACCCTGCCCTTCATTTAAATATCTTTTACGCTTTTAAAAAATGACCGGGAAATGGTGAATTCCAGCCAGTAGAGGGCATCCTGGAGTTGTGGCTTGAAGGTCATGTTTAGCTCACACCTGATAGTGAAGAGGTAATCGTTCAAACACTCCAAGGTGTAATTACCACCTGCACGTACAGTACATACACACACACACACACGCACACACATATTAATCATTATATGACAATTTCAGCATATTTGTGCTATAAAATTTAATTTTAATGTGTTTTTCTACTTTTTTTTCTACTTATAAATTATGGCATAACAAAAGACTAAAGAGACTTATAAAAATATGTTTTTTAAAATTGCATTTATGAAATATGTTTAAAAATTGCTTATGAGATTTTAAAGAAATATGCATAACTACTCATCTATAAGTTTGTATCTGTAAAAATTTTATAAATTTTGCGATCTGGCTAATCAGCGTACAGAACAAGACATTAAACGGCAGAAATGTGAGTACCGTATGTCATATTTAGGCACATCAATCCCCACAGCTGAGAAAAACAGACAAATAACTGGAAGAAAAGAGTGAATCTCATCTTCTTTTTCTGTAAAATGCAACAACATTATTATCTTACAGGAAACTGCGTCGCGAAGAAAACGACGCTTAAAATGTCACTCATAGAGGTTAAAGCAAACCAGCATGAACGTGCTGCACTTAATTATTCAACAAATACATTATTAATGCTAATGTTTGCTCTAACATTAAAGATATGAGACAGAATAAAGATCTGTACCTGAGCTCTTCAAGTTGTTGCGGAGCCACAGAGGGTGAGAATGCTCTGTCTCGCTCTCTCTCTCTCTCTCTCTCTCTGACTCTCTCTGTGGTTCTTTTGGTGTTTCAGATCCTTATATTCCGTTTACACTCTGATCATATCTTTATCATATCCTTCTGTGAACACACAAAAACACACACACACACACACATAGAGAGAGTGTGTTGTGAAAGTCTTATTTTTCGCTGTGCTGTGAAAGTCAATATTTTACTTAGTTACAGTTGTTTATAATTATTATGACCTCTTCATCAACAAAAATGTGATTTGCCAACACGTATTTTCCTGCCACAACAAAATAATAAAAGTATTATTACTTTATTACTTTATTATTAATTGTTATTATTGTTCGTGGGCGGCACGGTGGTGTAGTGGTTAACACTGTCGCCTTGCACTTCCAGGGTCCTTCGATTCCCGTCTCTGTGTGCATGGAGTCTGCATGTTCTCCGCGTGCTTGGTGGGTTTCCTCCGGGTACTCTGGTTTCCTCCCAAAGACCTGCAGATTAGACTAATTCGCGTTTCCAAATTGCCCGTAGTGTGTGTATGTGTGTGTGTGCCCTGCAATGGACTGGCACCCTGTCCAGGGTGTAACCCCGCCTCGTGCCCTAAGTCTCCTGGGATAAGCTCCAAGCCCCCCGCTACCCTGAATACAGGATAAAGCGTTAAAGACGATGAGAGAGTGAAAAATATTTCTATGTCAGATATACACCCCCAACCTTTTTAAAAAAAAATTTTTTTAGATTGTACTTTGGTTGACCTCTTTTTTTTTAATTTTATTTGGGTGAGTCATTCAGTGAATTAGTATTAGTATAAGTATGCTTGATTAATCATCTTTAATAGAGCCATGTAGCAGTTATGCATCCCCATTTTTTTTTTACTTTCAGCTGTTTTTTTTTTCAAAAAGAGTTAAAACTGATAATATAAATTCATCCCATGATTATGTTCAAGGTGAATTGCAGTGATGGTTGAGATCATTCAAAAAAGGATTTCATTTCATTTCATTTTTTCAGAAATTCAGAAAAAGAATTCTTTACTGCATAATGGCGTGAAGGTGATCAGTCTGTGGAAGACCAGGTTGCTTTGATATCAGCCTTCAGCTTGTCTTCATGGCCAGACTCAGAGCTTGTTTGGTTGACTGGCCAAGCATGCATAGGATTATCATAGTCAGCAAACCTGTTAGTGGGAGTTTTGGCACTGTGGGCAGCTGCCAAGTCCTGCAGGAAAAGGAAATTGGACCTTACATAAAGCTTGTCAGCAGAGGGGGGGAATGAAGACAGCTATATCGAATTTGGACTTGATATGTCACAGTGGTCCAACACCAGCAGATGCCATGGCACCAACTGTGGACTCTCCAACTCTGAACTTTGGGACTCTTGATTTTCAAATGACCACTGAGCAACAGTCCAGTTCATTTTCTTCTGAGCCAAGATAAGACACTTCAGATGTTGTCTCAGTTCTAGGAGTGGCTTGATACTAAGAAAGCAACAGTTGTAGCCCATTTCTTAAGGATGTCTGGGCATCTATCACACTTTTCACTTCCAGTCAACTTTCCATGAATATGTTTCAATACAACCCCTTGCTTGTGGAGTTTGTCGATGCATGTGCTGAACTAGACCAAGCGATACCCTCTACTTAATGTATGAATAGTAATTTACTCAAACATGAAGTTAAATATTCTAATATTTTGAGATACTAGACCTTTGACAATTTAACAAACAGGCATTAAAAATATTTTAAAATCTTCATCAGGATAATGTAAGAATGTCAGTACATCAACTGAAACTCAACTGAAAGTTGGTGATGCAACAGGACAAATGGCTTCATAAAAAGAAAAAAGAAAAAACCAACAACACATTTTTGGGTGGCCAAGTTAGAGCCCAGACCGCTCAAACCAATCGAGATGCTATAGATTGACTTGAGAAGATTCACACATGAGACATTCTATAGTTAGAGATATTCATATTCTAATTTTAAAAATATTTTTAGAATAATTGTAATCTCTAGCAAAGCTGGTTGAGATTTGAATGCATGCAGGATTTAAATCCCATAATAATAATAATAAAAAAAAAACATCTTTGGTGGGGTTTAAAAAGGCAGTTGCAGCACAGAATATATTAAACATCAATGGTTAGAGAAGAGTAAGAAGCTTGTCTGAACTTACTGAAAACATCCCGGAGACTATACCGTTCTTCTTGCTAACGTTGAGTGTTATGATTGTGAAGTCCACTTACTTTTACACACTCATTCTCGTTTGCCTTGTGCACATTGATAAAACCTGTTAAACATTTACCAGAATGCATGGATCTAATGGCAGGATTTACAAAGAAGGTGTTATCCGAAGTAAAAAATAAAAAAAACACACCCTCTGTTCTTTGAATATTCTCCATTAAACATTCTGCTAAACAGCGTTCACATTTACCCCATGTTTTTCTTTCATCCCCAGGCCAATTTTAGCAATTTCTTGCACTTCAACAGTTGTTGGCTTCCTGCTGCTCAGCACTTATCTGCCTAGCTCACTAAATCTGATAAGATATGGAAAGATTTATATCATACAAGCGTTAGGACTCTCTTCTAGTAAATGCAGAACTTACACCCAAAAAGAAGTCAACAGGCAACATCTCAACAATTAAACAGGCTCATTATCTGTTTCGTTAGTTTTATTTTCTGAAAAATAACCCTTGAGTGCCTATCAATATCCGAATAACACTGATTATCTTGTTACAATGGCGCCAAGACATGGGATATATTAGGCAGCAAGTAAACAATCAGTTTTCAAAGTTGTTGTGTTGGAAGCAGGAAAAATGGGCAAGTGTAAGCCACTTACACAAGGGCCAAATGGTAATGGCTATGTGACTGGATCAGTGCATCTCCAAAACATGGGGTGTTCCTGGCATGCTCTGGTTAGGACAAAAGTATTTTTTCCGAGGAACATGACAAACAGTTCAAGGTTTTGACGTTTCTTCCAAATTTGAACAATCTCAATGATTGTGGAATGTGCTGGACAAACCAGGCCAATCCATGGAAGTGTACAAAATTTTATGGATCTGGTGCTAATACATTGCTACAGATACCACAGCACAACTTACAAGGTCTTGTGAAGGCCATCCTTAGTAGGGTCTGAAATGTTTTGTTGGAACAAGTGGCACCTACGACAAAATAATCGGCACCTTTTCTAATAGAGACTTGAAAGTATCCTGAGTTTCAAAGCCTCAAAGTTATGGAATAGCCTTCCAATTAATGTTCAGGCTCAGTCTCAGTGTTTAAGTCTAGGCAAAAAATGTATTTTGTGTAAATAGATTTGCCTTAGGTAAAGGAGCAGATCTGGGGGACTCATGGATGTAGAGTATTATGGTGAACTGCTAAATTTAGATGCTGTCCTTCTCCCTCTCATTGATTTTTAAGGTTTGTTGACAGTGAGGTGAATGGTTGGTCACCGAGCACTCATGTCTGTTTCCTTCTGGCTCCTCCCTTTTAGTTATGATGTCATAGTCTAGCCGGAGTCCCTGCTTGCACGCTACACTAAATATAATTCAATTTCACTCTCATCTCTCACTCATCATCATCTATACCGCTTAATCCTGTATTCAGGGTCACGAGCCTATCCCAGGAGACTTGGGGCACATGGCAGGGTACACACAGACACACACTCACTAATTCACATACAACAGGCAATTTGGGAACGCCAATTATCCTAACCTACATGTCTTTGGACTGTGGGAGGAAACCGGAGTACCCGGAGGAAACCCACCAAGCACGGGTAGAACATGCAAGCTCCATGCACACAGAGACGGGAATCGAGCCTGGCCGGGGATCGAACCCGGACCCTGGCGGTGTAAGGCGACAGTGCTAACCACTACACCACCGTGCCGCCTAATTCAATTTCAATTCAATTCAATTATATATATATAGCGCTTTTAACAATGTTCATTGTCTCAAAGCAGCTTAACAAAAAAAAAAGAAAAACAAGAAAATTTATGGAGGTGTGTATGTGTGAGAAAAATGTGTCTAGATAATTATGACATGAATGAGTGAATGATGAATGAAATGTCTCTGATGAGCCAAGCCAAGGGTAATGGCGACAGTGGCAAGGAAAAACTCCCTAAAATGGCAATAGGAAGAAACCTTGAGAGGAACCAGAACATCATGTGCATTATGCAGCTGAAAGTTCGATATAACAGAAGTTATTTAAATTAACATGAAGTCCAGTTCAGCACAGGGATGAGTCAGCAGGTGCAGAGGGCTGATGGGGGTCTGGATCACTGGGAGCTCAGGAGCAGCATGTGTAGCTCCAAAGCAACATAAAGCAGAATCCAGATGGAGCAGGTCCTTCTCTGGATGCCTCAGGAACCTCGCAGCCTCTTTCTACTGAAGCTGGAACAATCTCCAGATGCCTTGGGATGGGTAGAGGAATACAGAATAGATGGAGATAATTAGAATTGGAGAGTGGTTGCCATTCAGGATAGATGTACTGGAGTATGAGGTCATGGGATGAGTTACGTGTATGCCAGATCAAAGAGATGTGTCTTGATTCTGTTTTTAAACTGGGAAACTGTGTCTGAGCCCCGAACACTGTCAGGAATGCTATTCCAAAACTTTGGAGTTAAATATGAAAAAGCCCTACCTCCTTTTGTAGATTTTGAAATTCTGGGAACTACCAGAAGTCCGGAGTTTTGTGATCTTAAGGAGCGTGGTGGATTGTAACGTATCAGAAGACTGGTTAGGTATGTGGGAGCTAAACCATTTAGAGCCTTGTATGTAAGTAATGCTATTTTGTAATTAATTCTAAACTTGAACCGGTAGCCAGTGCAGGGATGATAATATTGGGGTTATATGATCATATTTTCCTGATCTAGTGAGAAACCTGGCTGCTGCATTTTGGACTAACTGAAGCTTGTTTATTGAGGATGCAGGACAACCACCCAGTAATGCATTACAGTAGTCCAGTCTGGAGGTCATGAATGCATGAATCAGCTTCATATGGATAAAATAAGCTTGGCAATATTTCTAAGGTGGAAAAAGGCTGTTTTTCTGATATTGGAAATATGATTTTCAAAGGACAAGTTACTGTCTAATATTACATCCAGGTCTTTCACTGTCGAGCTGGTAGTAACAGTACATCCTTCTAAAAGCAGGCTGAATTGTGAGAGCTGTTGTGTACTGGTTTTTGAACCAATAAGTAATATCTCCGTCTTCTCTTAATTTATTAAAAGAAAGTTATTGCTCAACCAATCTTTTATGTCCTGGACAGACTAAGTTAGTCTAGACAACTTAGGTTTAGTTGAGATATATAACTGGGTATCATTAGCATAACAATGGAAACTAATCCCATATCTTGTAATGATGTTACCCAAGGGCAGCCTGTATATGGAGAACTGCAGAGGTCCTAAAACTGACCCTTGTGGGACCCCATAATTCACTGGCATTAAATCAGACGGTTCTCCCTTTTGATCTACAAAATGGTATCGATTAGACAGGTATGATCTAAGCCATTTTAAATGTGATTTTGTAAGCGATCTATGAGAATATTATGATCTATAATGTTGTAACCAACACTAAGCTCAAATAGGACCAGTATCGAGATGCAGCCTTGGTCCTAAGCTAAAAACAAGTCGTTTGCAATCTTAACTAGTCCAGTTTCTGTACTATGATGGGGCCTGAAACCTGACAAATTCTTCGAGTATGTTGTTTTCCTGCAAGAATGCATATTTGAGTTGATACTACCTTTTCTAATATTTTTTATATAAATGGAAGCTTTGAAATCGGTCTGTAATCTTTTATTTCATTCGGGTCTAAATTAGATTATTTAAGAAGAGGCTTAATAACTGCCAACTTGAAAGGTTTAGGGACGTGACCTAGATATAATGAGAAATTAATAATATTTAGAAGCGGCTCTCCAGCCATATGAGATTTAGCCGAGGTGATAAACCACTAAAAATCTAAATGTGAGGGTTTAGACTGAACTTGATCTTGAGATGCTATTAGAGGTTGAACTTCTGCTATTTTCTTCCTGATACTATCGATTTTTTCATTGAAGAAGTTCATGAAGTCTTCACTTCTGAACTGTGATGATGATACTCTCTGCAGGAACCTGGGATTGTTTTGGCTTCTTGCTATCAGTTGGTTCAGATGCTCAGCCCTAGCCGCTTTTAGAGCCGGTCTATAGCTGCACATACGCAATTCTAAAAACTTCTAATTTAGTTTTTCTCCATTTTCGCTTGAGGTTACAGGTTGCTCTCTTTAGGGTGCGAGTATGACTGTTGTACCATGGTGCAAGTGTTTTATTTCTGACTTTTTTTTAATCTGATGGGAGCAACAGTGTCTAATGTACTGATAAAAATAGTGCCCATGCTGCTAGTCACTTCATCTAGATCGTCTGCATTTAGAGGACTGATAAGAAATTGGGACAGATCCGGCAGATTACTTGTGAATCTGTCTTTAGTAGTCGGATACATATTTCTAACAAATCGATAACGTGGGAAGACACAGCTAATATGTTATACAGGTAGAGTATATACAGTCGTGGCCAAAAGTTTTTGAGAATTACATAAATATTGGAAATTGGAAAAGTTGCTGCTTAAGCTTTTAGAATAGCATTTTCTAAAAACTTAATGCATTAAGTTGCTGTCATTAAAGGAGCTGCTGAGATCATTTCAGTAATCGTTTTGTTAACTCAGGTGAGAATGTTGACGAGCACAAGGCTGGAGATCATTATGTCAGGCTGATTGGGTTAGAATGACAGACTTGACATGTTAAAAGGAGGGTGATGCTTGAAATCATTGTTCTTTCATTGTTAACCATGGTGACCTGCAAAGAAACGCGTGCAGCCATCATTGCGTTGCATAAAAATGGCTTCACAGGCAAGGATATTGTGGCTACTAAGATTGCACCTAAATCAACAATTTATAGGATCATCAAGAACTTCAAGGAAAGAGGTTCAATTCTTGTTAAGAAGGCTTCAGGGCGTCCAAGAAAGTCCAGCAAGCGCCAGGATCGTCTCCTAAAGAGGATTCAGCTGTGGGATCGGAGTGCCACCAGTGCAGAGCTGCTCAGGAATGGCAGCAGGCAGGTGTGAGCGCATCTGCACACACAGTGAGGCCAAGACTTTTGGAAGATGGCCTGGTGTCAAGAAGGGCAGCAAAGAAGCCACTTCTCTCCAAAAAAAAACATCAGGGACAGATTGATCTTCTGCAAAAAGCATGGCGAATGGACTGCTGAGGACTGGGGCAAAGTCATATTCACGGATGAAGCCTCTTTCCTATTGTTTGGGGCATCTGGAAAATGGCTTGTCCGGAGAAGAAAAGGTGAGCGCTACCATCAGTCCTGTGTCATGCCAACAGTAAAGCATCCTGAGACCATTCATGTGTGGGGTTGCTTCTCATCCAAGGGAGTGGGCTCACTCACAATTGTGGTACCAAAACACCCTCCAACAGCAACTTCTTCCAACAATCCAACAACAGTTTCGTGAAGAACAATGCATTTTCCAGCACGATGGAGCACCGTGCCATAAGGCAAAAGTGAGAACTAAGTGGCTCGGGGACCAAAACGTTGAAATTTTGGGTCCATGGCCTGGAAACTCCCCAGATCTTAATCCCATTGAGAACTTGTGGTCAATCCTCAAGAGGCAGGTGGACAAACAAAAACCCACTAATTCTGACAAACTCCAAGAAGTGATGATGAAAGAATGGGTTGCTATCAGTCAGGATTTGGCCCAGAAGTTGATTGAGAGCAGCCCAGTCGAATTGCAGAGGTCCTGAAAAAGAAGCGCCAACACTGCAAATACTGACTCTTTGCATAAATGTCATGTAATTGTCGATAAAAACCTTTGAAATGTATGAAGTGCTTGTAATTATATTTCAGTACATCACAGAAACAACTGAAACAAAGATCTAAAAGCAGTTTAGCAGCAAACTTTGTGAAAACTAATATTTGTGTCATTCTCAAAACTTTTGGCCACGACTGTACTAAGAGGTGATGATCTGTGATATCATCACTTTGAGGTAAGATCTCTATATTAGAGACATCTGTACCATTTACCTTATACATTATGTGACTATGGCCAGACCTACTGTAACTGTTATCTCTCCTACTCTTCTTCTCTACCTATCTCTCTGCCGAGCTACACATACCACTGCTGAGCTGCCAGTGATCCAGACCACCTCTGCCCTCTGGACCTGTTTGACTCGTCCTGGTGTCCCACCTCCGGTTGGAGATCTCTTCACATGGATGCCCCGTGTGGTCTGTCTGGGATGCGTGTGGTGACTGGGGACGGTTCCACTTTAACATGAAGACAGTCCTGGCCTCGGCTGATGAAGACAGCACTCGTGACGGCAGTCACTTGATAGTTCAGGACTGGAGTTTCCTACAGTCTACCTGAGCCTCCGATAACAAAGTGGACTCCATTTTAGCTTAAAGGCATCTACTGTTTTATTGATCTTCCAGCCGCCTAACACACAGTTATGCAGATCAATCCCTGCTGTTCGTTATCACCCAGATGAGGATGGGTTCCCTGTTGAGTCCAGTTCATCTCAAGGTTTTTTCCTATTGCCATCTCAGGGAGTTTTTCCTTGCCACCGTTCCCTCAGCTTGTTCATCAGGAACAATCTATGGGGACAAATTATTTAGATTCATACACATTCACGTTTTATACAAACGTCGTACAAAGTTCGTAAAGCTACTTTGCGACAAATTAAAAGAGCTATACAAATAAAATTGAATTGAAATTGAATTAAATAAAAGGTAGTGTCTTGTCTAGGTTAGTAATGAAAACAGGAGCAAGAGCTAAAGTGAGCTACACAAAGACTTCTGCTGACTTCCTGTCAGCCCTATGTTGCTTATTATACAGCACTATCAGATACACCGTGTGGGTTGTGGCTAGTCTGTTTTAAGCAGGAGGACTTGACCTGACAAACTCCACCTTACCCCAGTTCAGGAGCGCTTTAGTGCACCAACATACACTATATAGCCTTATCTACGATATAGATTTCTTAGTATCATAATCGTATGTGCTTGTTGAACATCCCTTTCCAGATTTAGTCCCTCTTCACTGTTGTGAAAACTGTTCTGGGAGGATTTTTCCACTAGATTTTAGATGGTCGTGGGGATTTATGTTCATTCAGCTAAAAAAGCGTGAAAGAGTGAAGTCATGTAGTGATGATGTGCAAGAAGGTCTGGTGTGCATTTGGTGTTCAAGTTCATCCCAAAACTGTTCAGTGCATTTGAGGTCAGGGATCTGTACACGGTCTTCCACATTGACCCTTCGTGAACCTCCTTTCCTAGGTAGTACTGTATGTAAGCCAAAAAGTACATTATGGGAAAAGTATGATAGCACAAAATGTATTATTCTAGCAAAAGACATAATGTACATGATGTAATAAGATAAGAATAGGATATTTAAATGAAAGCGTTTGACTCCTTGACATTACAAGACCACATTACTACACAGATGTGTGATTTCATCAAGGTTATTCATGAGAAGTACAGCATATCTCAGGTCTCAGCATTAACATAAATAAACTTCCTGCAACCTCTGTATCACTATAATAGATCAGATGTGTGTGTGTGTGTGTGTGTGTGTGTGTGTGCTTGTTGGTGGGGTGGCGCTGGGGGGATGGTTGTGGCTGATCTGTTGCAATTTCAATCATCTTACAAACCCAATAATACTCATGCATAAGCACAGATGATCGAGCTCATCTGATGAACTGGTGATGAACGTGACATGACATCATTACTGAACGAGTTTACGTTTACAGCAGAGTTCAGTTCGAATTCAAAATTAAATCAGCCACAATGAAAACCCTGTACAATTCAGACCTAAGGAAGCGCGTGGTGCTGTGTCAACGCGTAAGCATGGCACTAGGACGACGGGCAATATGATACAGGGTCGCTTATTGTGCGTACTTATTTTACACAGTGCCTTCAAATTTTTGTTCTCCAAATTTTTTGTAGCAGTAATAGGGCTGCTTTGTTGTTGAGCTGGGACACTGCCAGGGGGATCGCCCCAAACATAAGCTGAATCTGGTCCACGAGGTGACACTCAGCTTTCAGAGGGCATGCATAAGACATGTCCAGACTCTGATGAAAGTTGATCGAGGCATTAGAAAATAGAGGTCAAGGTAAAGTGCATGCATTCTCAGGTGGCCCCTTGAAATTGATTAAAAGGGACAAATACACAGAATGAGGTTGGCAGTTAGTGACTACCTGGGGTTTATTTAGGTAGATGCTGAAAAAAAGAAAAAAGAAAAAAAAAGAAAAGATCAAACATCCTTCTCTTCTCTTTCTCGTTCTTTCAGACTTCTTTGTGCATCGGTAGCTTGGCAATACCTTAACACCACTTTCTACCAGGTTGTGTCAACAGTCAACTGGTGCCATACTCAGTAAAAATGAAGCGGAAAGCCAGACTTCATTCACTGGTTTACCTACTACAGGGGAATTGCTCCACAGGAGGCAACATCAGCTCTAAAAATTGTGCCTCCAGCTGAATAAGGTTCTCGAATTATTCTACAAAATCTTGCATGAAATTGCTCCCATAAGGGCATCGACTGTGAGGTTTTGCTCTTTTGAATTTGTCTTCTGCCCTAGTCTTCTGACCTCCCCTGGCATTGCGCACCAACCTCATAGACCACCAAATTAAGACTTCCCTTGGCGTAGTTGCACAAAGACAACCACAGTGTACATATGAAAAGTGGTTCAGAGTTAATGGAAAGTTACTGGATGGTGTTTCTGTGTAGACTTTCAAAAATCAGCAAGGCTGATACATAACCAGTGCCTTGGATTGACGAGACCCTTATGGTTGACCCTAGCAGAGGTGGAAAGAGGACTAAAATGTTGTACTCAAGTAAAAGTACTGTTACTTCAGTGAAATCTTACTGAAGTACAAGTAAAGTTACCATTATAAAAATCTACTCAAGGAAAAGTAAAAAGTAGCTCATAAAAAAATACTCAGAGTAAACGTTACAGAGTACCTTTTTTTTTTTTTAAACAGCGGGGTGGGATGAGGCATTCTAGCGTAGTTTAAAAAAGATGAGCAGATATGAATCTCAAACTAGTTGTTTTTAACTGAAGGAACACCTTTACATAATAAAGCTGTTGTCTTTCTTGTGCTTGAAAATCAAAGTGGTCACTTAAATATGGCGTTACGTCCCAGTCTAGTGTCGGCCGAACAGCAAGAGAACGGTTCAGTGTTCTATTATAAACTGTATGGAAATGGTGGTGTATGGCAGAAAGAACTAGATCCAGTCATTAACTGATGAAATAATGAGGTTTGTACACACACACACTCACACACACAACAGGAGGAGGAGGATCAGATTCAGAGTTGACCCAGGCCAAAATAATAAACTAAATAGTATTTATATTTAGTAGCTAAATTACCTGCAAAAAAATAAATAAAAATAAAATACAGCTCCCTTCCCTGACTCCTTAAACCAAAAACAGTGAATAAATTCCCTCTTCCTCAAATAAATTGCAGCCACGCTCCTACTACTGCTGAGTGCACAAACATACAGTGAAATTATCTACAAATATATAC